>CAUYON010083831.1:0-10876 GCA_963573935.1 Arctocebus calabarensis | reverse complement strand
AGTGCTGTGGCATCACAGCTCACAGCAACCTCCAATTCCTGGGCTCAAGCGAGTCTCTTGCCTCCGCCTCCCAAGTAGCTGGGACTACAGGCGCCCGCCACAATGCCCGGCCATTTTTTGGTTGCAGCCATCATTGTTGTTTGGCAGGCCCTGGGGCTGGATTCGAACCCGCCAGCTCAGGTGTACGTGGCTGGTGCCTTAGCCCGCTGAGCCACAGGTGCTGAGCCCTGATTTGTTTTTATTTCTGAGTAATATCTTGGCTTTTCGAGGTTTTATTTCTGTTTCCATATAAAATGAAGTACTAATTTTTCCAAGTCTTTAAAGTATACAGAGGTGCTTTAATAGGGATCGCATTAAATCTGTAGATTGCTTTATGTAGTATAGACATTTTAATAATGTTGAACCTTCCCAGCCATGAGCATGGTATATTTTTCCATTTGTTAACATCTTCAGCTACTTCTTTTCTCAGAGTTTCATAATTCTCTTTATGGAGGTCTTTCACATCCTTAGTTAGATACACTCCCAGATATTTCATCTTCTTTGGCATTATTGTAAAGGGAATAGAGTCGTTGATTGTTGTTTCCCCTTGACTATTGTTCGTGTGTATAAAGGCTACAGATTTATGTGTGTTAATTTTGTAGATAAAACTAGGGACAATTTGTAAGGTAATTCAATTAAGAGATCTCAATAATGCTCTAAGGTAGTTCTTAATATAAATATTTAGCAACTTGACATAATGACAGGCCTTAGCTGAAATTATGCCTTATTGTTTCTTATGGATGGTGGTGAAATAACACTGTGATGCAGCCATTAATCCTGCCATATTTCAAACACCAAAGAATGCTGCACATCCTTCAAAAGAAGTGAAAGACAGCAAGTTAGGACACACATAAGTGAAACAATTTTGTAACTACACAATAAAAAGTTCAGAAGTGAGGAGCTTATTGAAATACAAACTATGGGCATAAAAATCACAGTTGCAGCCTGACATTTCTCTCAGAACAGCTATGTAGGCCTATTTATTTTTTTCTCTATGTGTCCATATATGCAAAAAAGTTTTCAAGAGGGTGAAAATTGTTCTTTCACTAATGCTATGTATTATTTTTTGGAATATTGCTTAATAAATTTTTCTAATGCACTAAAACCACTTCGTTCTTCCTGCTAACATAATCAAATCTCTAATATTTAAAGGTAATTAAACATTAATTAGAGGTAACTAATTAAAATGAAATGTAGTGAGAATGGTGAGTCCAGATTCTATTGCTAAGTCCCACTCTTGATTATAATAAAATATATAAAATAATAATAAAATGTATATGAGGTAACAAAAATATATATATAGTGTATAAAAATATACTTGCATGTAAGTCATGGGCTGAACCTGGTTTATTAAGTTTGAGAAACTTTCCACCTTAAATGAAAAAAACTATATGCAGTGTCATCTGAAAAATTTGGTGTCGTGCTTCCAATTTGGGTGAGAAAAATAAGCTTCTGCTGTTAGCTATTTGGAAATCTGCTTTGTTATATTTTTCCAACCTATATCATGTCGTTTTAATTTCCTAGCCTTAATGGCTGACAATTGCCTTCTAAAATTGTATGGTATTTCCATTCATTTTGCATTATGCGGTCTAAGAATTAGATTTACAAACCCATCCTAGAAAGAGTGCTACTCACCTCATTGCTGAATATCACTAAGGTCACCTGTGAAGTACCCCCTTGGGAACCTATGCACTGATGCCAGTGCTTAGTGCACCCTTCAAAACAATTTTGAAACTCTTTCTGGAATGGCCATCAGAGATGACATTGTAAAGGTCTGGCAGTTAAGTTCCCATGTTTACTATGGCATGCTTCCTTTAGCAACACCATACAGACAACTTGGTAAGGTTTCATCTCCTTGATCTATCAGAGTCTCACGGCCGTGTTTATGTCTACAGGTGGAGGTGTCTTGCTGAGTGTGTTTCTTATCGTTGTTGTGTCTTCTGTGTACTGTATGATGATATCTGTGATGGTCATTCCAAAGCTGGCATCAGTGGACTAGATGGTGGCATCAGTGCATAGATTCCCAAGGGGAACACTTCAAAGATGACTATAGTGATATTCAGCAATGTGGTATCTAGCACTTTTTTTAGGATGAATTTGTGAACTTAATTGTCAGACCTCCATGGACAACTGCACACAACTTTTCAACTTCCCTAATAATAGTCTCATTCAAAATATATTTTCCAAAATGCATTTGCTTAAGATTGATTTCCTTCACCAAAATCCAGTAATGTGGTGTCTGAAGCATCACTTCCCATGATGAAGCTGAAGAATACTTAATACATAAACTTAGATGGAAGTTAACACTGAGATTACACCAATAAATACCAGGTCAAATGCTATCCAACCCCAGCTCACAAAGCTAGTTCAATTTTAGTCTAAGACAAAGTCGATTCTGTGATTGACATCTATCTTCAAACACCTTAGAAAATAGTCAGATCTATTAAATACACATAAATTTCAAGTTAGCAGAGACCAACTTTAAGCATCATTTACTTTTAAAGTATCAAGTAGTGTAAGTAATGCAGTCACAGATCCATTTTCATAGAACTTTGCATAATTAATTCATCTACTTTACAGATGAGCAACCTAATTTCAGAGCGGAATAACTTTACTCCAACTCCTAGCTAACAAAATTCAAGGTCCAAGGTCTTTAGAGAGTATCTTGATTCTCTTTGTATTTTTGGGAAAATGCCCATTGCAAAGCTGAATCTCCTGAAGACAATATACAGTTGAACCTCCATAGTTGACCACTTCTCTACATTTACCACCTTGTGAAGGTGACCTAATTTTCATAGACTGGACATTCACCACATATACTAAAGCCTGGTGCCTCATATGGACCAGTTTATCACAGTTCTTCAGGTGGTCAACTTACAGAGTTTCTACTGTATATTCAAAATATTGAGCAAGAATTTGCCAAGTGTCTATGTGTGATTAATACTGTTCTAACCATGAAGGGGCTTGTTAATGAAATATTAAATATAGTCATACTTTTTGTGAGCTAAATGCAGATGCAGTTTTGGAATTGATAGAGAAACCCTGTAAGCAACACATTAGAAAATACCATTCATATTAAGATTTCAGTTACTAAACCTTGAACTTCTCAATAATGAGGATTGAACCTAAACCATCATTGCATTGCACAGAGTATAGCAGTTTCTCTACAAAAATTCGTTGAATGACTGTATGAATGAATACAGGCCACTGTTCAATCCTCATTCTGACTGTCTATCAGTACCCCAATCCCGATGACACTGTCTTCCCAGTCTTTCTTGAATGTGTTCTATTCTCATTTCTTCTGTCACTGAGAGGCTCACCCTAATCCAACCACAAGCAAAAATGAGCAAGTCAAGTGAATCCTACAAATAAACAAAATATGTTAAAAAATCAATTTCTAAGAATTCACATTAACCAAAATAGGGCCCATCCTGCCTTTCATATTTTTCTCTAATCCTGAAAGTATTGGCCATCAAATGAATGAGCCAGACCAACTTATGTTTGTACTTTATCTCTGAATCTCTTTTGTTTTAATCTTCAGCCTGATTCTAAATATTTGAATCAACTGCCTATTTTTAAAATGAATGTATTTCAAAGAGCATCTAAACTTCTGGCTTTTTTCCTTTTTCTGAAACATTAGATGTTGCTTCACTAAATCCTGCTTTTTAAAGTAAAAATGGATTGCTTCAGCCCTATCTGCATGGGGCATGCACTGTCTAACTCACCCTACTCAGTCCTACTGACTACTCACTTTATCTCTGGATCACTGAGGTCAAGAGTCACATCCATGCTCTTAATTTGATTGTCATCTAGCTAAGGCTAAGATACAATACCTTTCACATTGGTCCATTCATTTTAATCTGTGACCACTGCTCTCCAATGATGATCTTCTTCAAGCTAAAATAAATCTTGGTATTTTGTACTTCATTGCTTTTTTTTTTTTTTCCTCATCCATTCCATCATCTTCTATCTATGTCTTCAAACAAGGTATCAATGTTGAACTTCAGTTTCTTGATGTATGGAATGAACCAACAAGCCTGCCTGTCTTTTAACATTTCTGTGAAGTTTAAGTGAGGTGTTTTTCGATGAGTGCTATGGATATTGTTGAACATTTAGTAAATGCTTACTACATATTAGCTTTGGTGATGATGATAATGATGATTTTACACCTGTAAAACTCAATTAGCATTTGAGTATTTTGCCATTCCTATTTCATCCTAGGGTGGAATGGGAATAATCCAGGGCAGTGTTTCAAAATGTGTAGTTAAACTTCCATGGAACTCTTATATTGATCAAAAAATAAAAATAAAAATAAAGAGTAAGGGCCAGAGGCAGTAGCTCATGTCTGTAATGCTAGCACTCTGGAAGGTCAAGGCAGGTGGATTGCTTTAGCTCACAAGTTCAAGACCAGCTTGAGCAAGAGGGAGACCCCTTCTCTAAAAAAATTACTCAGGAGTTGTGCTGGGCACCTGCACTCCCAGCTACTTGGGAGGCTGAGGCAAGAGGATCACTGAAGCCCAGAGTTTGAAGTTGCTGTGAGCTATGACACCATGCACTCCACCCTGCCTGGGTGACATGCATCTTAGAAGGGTACAAATGAAACTTACTAAATGCAGAATATAAATGTATTCATATAGTGATTAAAAGGCCATGAAGGCTATGTTAAACAGTTTGATGAAAATGTTTCAGATTGTATATGAAGTCAGCACATTGTGCCCCATGATTGCACTAATGTACACAATTATGACTTAATAAAAAAAAGGGAAAAAGAATAAAAAAGAAGAATATGCTTACTATGTTTTGAACTTCTCTCAAAAATAATTTCATTAATGTTCTTTAAACATTTGCATAGCAGGGCGGCACCTGTGACTCAAAGGAGTGGAGTGCTGGCCCCATATGCCGGAGGTGGTGGGCTCAAACCCAGCCCTGGCCAAAAACTGCAAAAAAAAAAAAAAAAAAAATTCACGGCATACCTAAGATCTTTCTGTCATGGTGCTGTGCTGCAGCACACCTGTGAAAATCAGTAACCTAAGGTAAGAATTGATGTATAGGAGGGAGCAGGCCCATTGAAATACTCTCTGGATTTCAAATATAGGATAACAGTCCCACATATAAAAGGCAAAAAGGGGGAGATGATTTCTTCACCTACATATCAAGGAAAGAAAAAATAGTGTGCTGGAAAGTTCAGATGAGTGGGACGGCTTATGTACTGGGGCAGGAAGAGACAGGGACTCTGTGTTATGATGTTACATTGATAAGAAGCCAGAGGTGACAGGGAACGTCTCCAAGAGTTCAGCACTCTGTAGCATCAGGCCCCCCATAGCTGTAGGCAGACCAGAGGAAAAGAGTGCAGAAGGTACGGCTTCCTGGCACAGTGCACTCTCACAGGCAATGTAGAACACATTTCTAACATCCTCACATGTCCTTCCACTGTTGGCATGCATATAAAATTTCTTTAACAGACAGTAATAATAGCCACCATTTGGCTATTACAGACAGTAATAACAGCCAAGTTCCTAGTGCTTACCAGGAACTCATTCTTAGCCCATTGTGCACACTGACTCTTTAGTTCTCACAATCCTAAGAGTCTTACCAAAGAAATAAAATAATCTGCGGTGTAGTAGGAAAAAAATCAAAAGCATGGCTCTTGGAGTTTTAAACCCTGGAACAAAGGCAAAGGCAATGATGACTGAGAGGTGAAGACGGTTTAATATACCATAAAGGGCAGGTTCTGATTTTTATTTGATATTGGGAGAGAGGTGTTAAGGGAGACTATGACACTGAAATGAATCTTAGGTTTTTAGTTTAGAAGCTTTGATTGATGTAGATGTCATTAACCTGTGTCTGTATGGAACAGAGTGAATTAAGTAAGAAAAGCAGGGTTATGGAAATATGGAATAAATTTAAATATGAACATCTTGAATTTAAAGTGCTTATAGGAAAACAAAATGCAAATGCTCCGTATTCCTTTCGATGTTTGACTTCTAATATAAGAAATAGTCCGTTTCTTAGTATAAATATTGGTTTAAAGTAGTTACAAACTGACTCTAGGCACCAGCAGACTTTCTGTTCTCATAGTTACTGGGTGAACTTATATGATGCATCCTAATTATGTTATTTTAAAGAAAAAAATGGCATTTTAATGGCCTAGATAAATGTTTTTTCATCTGCGTGATTATTTCAAGGAATTGCGAGAGATGCGCTATAAAGTAAATATACTAAAGGTACTAAAAAACACTACTGGAATTATAAACGCAAGCAAGATATATAAGGAAAATCCGAGATATTTTACAGTGTGGACTTAAAACACAAATATTTAATGTTATTTCTAACATTGTATTACTTGTTCCCTGTTGTTCCTACTCCTTCTTATACATTAACAGCACCTGGAGTAGTTGTTTTTACTTTTTTTTTTAAGTCCTACTCCCATATTCCAGATTTACTAAGCAAAAGTATCTGGGAGTGATTGAAATGTGCTGTCTGAGCTTCAAAGCATTGGCACAGTCCGTGTCATTAACCTAGAAGGGATCACCAAGAAAAAAAGAAAAGGAAGAACGTCAATTAATGAAGTAGTCTATATCCCTACACTTTCCTTTTTACTAGTGGGAAAGCTTTTCCTAATTCATATCCCAATACTTAGACCTAATGATTAGTGACTTTCTGTTATTTCCTGCCTTCTTCTAGAGAACAGGATTTTTTTCCTAAGAAAAATTAATGCTTAACCTTGTGATAGTTGAATCTAACTTCTTCTTCCAGGCCTTCTTTCCCAGTTTTAAAGAAACATAGACCTTCCTGCCTGCCTGGTGTGGAATATCCTTAAAATGTGATTCTTCTCTTTCTTTGGTTAATCTTAAAATGTGATTCTTTTCAATCTTTGGTTAATCAATCACCTTTACTACACATAAAATGTAGATGCAGGCAACAACTCCCGGAAAGACACAGAAAGGAGAGATTGCTCAGGAAATTATTTCTTTGACAAAGCAGATTGAAGATTTGTTTAGGTTTAGGAGAATGAAGAGAGATTATACTGGCCTTTTATTGATTCTCAGCCACTTTGTACCTAGCCGAAATTTCTTATCTTACCCTTGTTCGTAAATATATACAATGATGTATTATAATTTTATACTATCTTAGAGGAAAATTTTAAAATAATATTTTTTCCATGCAACCCTTACAAATTCTACAATTAGGCACCATGTGCTCGTGCCTTATTCATTAATCTACATTTTTGACATACATCCCACAATTTCCATATTGCCATTTTAACTAAAACCCTTAATCCTGTGGTGAATTACAATTCTATCATCTCATGCTGTTATAGATTTTTACAAAGATTAGTAACTTTTATTTTGTTTCTCTAAGGTTTCCCACGGAATTCCTGTGGTAAATTTAAGGGCAATCCAGGTTAGACTGGAAGCAGGAATCAGGTACTGATTCTCCTTCACGGCTACAATTGCACGCTAGCAGCCTTCCTCACCCCTATACCCACTCCCACCCACATGAGATAGCTTTTAAATTTACCATTGCTTAAGTCTCACCGTAGATTAAATATATCTTGGATGAGGCTCAGGCAACAGTATGGTTTATAAGCTTTCTCCAGGTGATTTTAATGTACTAGAGGTTTAAGCACCTCTAAATTAGACCAAGATTTGTGACAGTAATAAAGGGAGAGGAAGGAGAAGGAGGTAGAAAAGGAGCTGGCATAGTGTCAGCATGTTATGTTCAGTGTACATAACAACTGAAATACCCACCCAGTGCGGAAACAGAAATCAGAATACAAGGAGCATAATTATGATATAAAGAGAGTCAGTGAGGTTGTAATAGACATAGAAGAGCTGTAGGACACCAACAAATATAGATGGCAAATTTACAAGCTGTGGGAATGAGCTTCCTAGATCTAAATCGCGGGGAATCCCAGGAAGTACATGGTCATTGAAAAAATTAAGGAGCATAATCATATGTCACAGGAGAAGTGGGAAGACTTTCAAATAATAAAGAATTCTCTCAGATCACAAAGCCAGGCAGATGGCTATCTACAGCGAAATCATTTGTAAGAAAAATATTTTAAAAGACTACCCAAGGCAGAGGTTAGAAATCGTTCCTTCAGGTTTGATATGTAGCCTTATTCAGAATAAAAGTGCAATTGATTTGGTCATACTTTAAATAATTTGCTACACTAAATCCTAAGAACTGAAAGCAAACTGCTCAAAGCATCTAGATGAAGCTCAGAGCACCTTAAAATACTTGATTCTAATGCAGATGACTTGGAAGTAGGGTATATTCATTCTATAATACATTTCTTTAAGAATATCACGTGTAGCACCTCTACCCTCTTTCTCCTCCTCATTCAATACATATCCAATTCTTCATTTAAAACTAGAAACGTCACTGGAAATAAATAAAATATATAGGACAGAATGATAGGAACCTCAAGAAGTATCCAAACAAGTTTCCCACAAGTGAACTTGTGGTCTGATGACTGGAGAGGTTAAACTCTGTGCAGTAGGGGCCAACACTCACAGTTGTGTTGTTTTAGTTAACACTGTGCACCAATACTGGATGTCGTTGCTATGTTTTCTATAATTACTAATGAAAATGCCATTACTAAATAAGTTAGTTCATTCAACAACTTCTTTATTGTTAAAACAGTTAATTTTGGCTTTTGAAAAACAGAAGAAAAGAAATGAAATATTATTGTATCTCTCCAGCACACATTGGTATCTTTCAACTCAGTCTGCTTTTCATGGTTTTGCACACAATTGATACCATGCATTACAAAAAATTTGCATTTTATTTTTTCACATGAAGTTATTTATTTTCTATCTCAGCATCTTCACACCCAGCATTTTAATGACTACAATATTTCATTGAATGAATTTTTTACTCTTCTATCTCTGGGTATTTAAATTCATTTCTACTGAAACATCAACTCCTATCAACTTCTCAAATGCTTTCTTTTCTTCATTGTCAAGAGTGTTATACAAACATAAAGCAGCAATGGTTGTTAAAACCCACCATAATGAACATCTTCACAATACCACTTTCAAATAATGTCTCAGCTGAGGCAGAGAAGAGAGAGGTAGAGAACACAAGTGCTAAGATTTGAGAACCTAAAATCCAGATATTTATGAAAAATTTTCAGCAAGTATGTTATTCTCTTACACTGTTTCTGGAAATTCCCAAGAGAAGACACAACCCAGCCCACAAATTACTATGTTACATTATACTGCGGCAGAAACCCAGGACCTTTGAAACACACGTGTCTGCTGCCACTGTCAACCACCTCAGCACTAGCTGATCTGGAGCTTTGCTTTCTAGCTGATATGGGTCATATGAGAATTTATAGTTATGCCATGTCAACTAAACAATATATTTTGAAATGAGATAGCTAATCTCCTTCCCCTTATGATGAGCTGTAAAATGCTACAGTGTTTAGGAAAACTATTTTCTTTTTCAACCATACAAGTACTCCTAATTAGATTCAGAGATTGATTTGGTTTCTATTATAGCCGCAACAATGTGAAAAATATATATATTTTTCCCATTTTTTTTTATTAAATCACAGCTGCGTACATTAGTGCAATCAAGGGGTACAATGTGCTGGTTTCATATACAATCTGAAATGTTTTCATCAGACTGTTTAACATAGCCCTCATGGCATTTTCTTTTTTTTTTTTTTTTTTTTTCCAGTGGTAAGACAGAATTTACTTACAGAAAAGAATACAGAAAACACTAAAGCTCCTGGTAGAGAGAAAGAGAGAACTCAAGTGGGGAGAGAAAAGCTCTCTCTGTTTCTCTCCCTGTCTTTCCCAATCTCCCCCCTTTAGGCTTTTAATCTCAGGGTATATATAGGTGTATGGGTTCCTTGGGCAGGAAACGAATGAACACAATCCCTTCTGCCAGGGGCAAGGTGAATGAATGTATTAATGAATGAACACAGTCCATTCATGGAATTGAGGCCTAGGAAGTTCACATGAAATTGACCTAGGTGTATGTTAAACAGTTTGATAATAACATTTCAGATTGTATATGAAACCAGCACATTGTACCCCTTGATTGCACTAATCTACGCAGCTATGATTTAATGAAAAAAAAGAAGAAGAAGAAGAGAAATTGACCTAGGCATAGGAAATGGGTCTTCCACATTTAGTCCTAAATGTAAAGTGAAGGAGACACCAAGGCACAGGTGTCTCCTCAGCAGTTGTCCAGCCTTTTTGGCTATTGGAGCCTCTGGTGGGGGTTGGAGGTGCCCCGCCTTGCCTGTCATCCAGCCCGCTGGTTCCTCAGCTGGCTGCTGCAGCACCGACACCACCACGGAGGAGGCGGCAGGTCTGCTCGCTCTGCTGAGCTGGCTACGGCGCCAAATGTCATGTATAAATTCTCCCTCTCCGAGTAGAAACTCTAACTGCTGTTAGAGAAAAAGGGTGAAGACTCGATCCAACTGCTCCCTGATGAATCGGGCGATGATAGAAGGGGGCAGTTCGGGTTTCTCTGGAGGGAGAGTGATATAGGGGTTCATGGACTAGAAGTATCTTTGTTGTGTGTGGTTTGATGACATTTCTGGAAAACATAAATCTGATTAGTGTAATCAGTAATAGGCAAAGGTAGAACAGCATCAGGTCAGAAGCACTTATTCAGTGATGCTAGAAGAAAACCATATTAGGAATTTTCTTGCTGTTTTCTTTTTTTTTCTTTTTTCTTTTTTTATAATTTTATTGAATCATAATTCTGTACATTGGTGCAATCATAGGGCACAATTCATATACATTCAGAAAATAATAACTTCAAACTTTCTTTTGGCTCACAAGTGTAGGTGGTCTGTGGTTGACTGTCTTCA
>CAUYON010083829.1:0-25748 GCA_963573935.1 Arctocebus calabarensis | reverse complement strand
GAGAAAGTGTTCAAGAATCTGGACTCCGTGGGGGACAGACCTCCAGACCTCAGGGTGAGAGTGGAGGGGAGTGCCAGGAGTTCCACCTTGCAGGTGGAGAATATATACAGTTTTATACCGCTTTATGCCTGGCAGGAGAGTGCCGTGGCACAGGGGAAGGAGGTCCGGTTTTTAGAGGGTCTCTCCCGTGGGGTAGAGTGGGAGGACAGCCAAACTCTGCTCACTTGTTTGTATGGAGGTATGGTGTATACTGCAAGCTGTTCTCTTGGGGGAGGGGACTCCTGTCCACTTGGTGATGTGCTCTGTACCTTTTATTTGTATCCTTGGGGTCGCAGGTCACTCCAATAGGGTTGATGTGCATTCCTCGACCTTGTCTCTTGGCCCAGCTCCAAACCATTGGCTTTCTTGCTAAATTTCTGTCCTTTAACTCTCCTTCTGGACAGGAGTGTCTGCAGAAAGCTGGCTACAGACCGCCATCCTGGCTCCTCCCCCCTATTTTTATTATTTTTTAATAAAAGGTACTATTTTATTTATTTATTTATTTATTTATTCATTTATTAAATCATAGCTGTGTACATTAGTGCAATCATACCATGGAATATTATGCAGCCTTAAAGAAATATGGAGACTTTACCTCTTTCACGTTTAAATGGATGGAGCTGGAACACATTCTTCTTAGCAAAGTATCTCAAGAATTGAAGAAAAAGTATCCCATGTACTCTGCCCTGCTGTGAAAATAAATTATTTTAATGCTGCACATTTAAAAACTTATTTGTGGGTAATCATTTCTTTGAAATTTTAGTCAGCTTTTTACAAAAATATGTTGGATTTGTAAGGATTTTTTTGCTTGATTTGTAAATGTCCTAGTGAAATTTCAATGCTTACAGTTTTATACTTTATTGATTCTTAGACAATGCTCTTATGTATATAAAATTTCATAATATTATAGGTAAAATTTGTTTTGATTATTATGCCATTTATCTTTTTCTGTATGTTAAGGTCTCTGCCTTAATTTTAATTTTGTTTGTTATTGTATTGGTATTATAGCTTTCTTCTGAATAGTTTTTGTTCCATTTTTATTTTTCCCATTTCTTTATTTGAAACAATTAGAAGTGGTTTTAATTATGATGTGACTTAAAAAAAGACAATAACTAAGTTGAATTCTTTTCTTATCAATACTTTTATGTTTTAATAGGTGTACATTGTCCATTTATATTTATTGTGATGATAGATTTTTGCTTTTCCACTATTCTACTCTTCCTTTTATGATTACCCTTCCTTTTATTTTCCTTTTTTATCCTCTGCTTCCCTTAATACTTTTTGCAACTTATCTAGCTTTTGTATTCATTTTTTGGTTTGGAAATGATTATGTATAATACACTTGTCCTTCACTTTCCATGGGGGATTGGTTACAGAAATTTCTGTGATACCAAAACACATAAGTGTTCAAGTCTTTTATATGAGATCAGATCATATTAGCATACAATCTATGTGCATCTTCCCACATGCATTATTTATAATACCTAATACAATGTTGACCTATTTATATTTCAATTATACAGTACTTCTAAAGGAATAATGAAAAGTGTTTATACGCATACACTACAAATGCAACCATTCATTTATTTATTTTACTGAATATTTTCAATTCGTGGTTGATTGAATCCACAGATGTGGAACCCACAGATGCGGAGGTGATGCTATATGGAATTATATACATATAAACACTTACATATATACTCAAATATATATATTAGATATAAAATTGTTATTCAATATGTTTGTCAATATGACAGTCAACTTTCCCATACTTTACCCATTACAACTGCTAACACAACCAGCACATTTTATTAATATTTTACTATGATTATTTTATCTTTTTAAATGCATAAATTATTATTGAAAAGATAATAAACCTTACTGACTTCATTTGTCAAGCTCTATGTTTCTTGTTCTTGTATCCTATAAATGCCCTCTTGATTCACTGCGTTCACTTACTTTCTAATTAAATATGGCCTCCAAATAATTTGAGTATTTAGGGTGTTAAAATATTTCTATTATAATGTCTTGAAAAGTACTGATTATCTGTCACTCTCAAATAATCGTTAAGGTGAGGTTAAAAACATAGGTAAACAGCATCTCTTAATGACTATATAAGTTTTAAAAAGTCTCTTAAATTCTCAGGGCCTAAATTTTCTCATTTGTACAATGTAAATAATAGTAACAATTATCATGAGATATACAAATAATTCAGAATCCTTTTCCCATTTTTTAATGGGATTATTTGATATATTTTTGCCAAATTGCTTAAGTTCTTTATAGATTCTGTTTATCAACCTTTTATCATATATATAGTACACAAATATTTAGGTATCAACGCTGTTGATTGTTTCCTTGGCTCTATAGAAAATTTTTAATTTAATCTGGTCCCTTAGTTAATTTTTATTATTGCTAAAATTGCCTCTGGAGTCTTTTTTATAAATTACTTGCCTAAGCTGATGTCTATAAATTTTCTTCTAGAATTCATATAGTTTCCTGCCTTAGGCTTAGGTATGTTATGCATTATGAATTAATTTTTTGTGAGTGGCAAGGGGTGTGAAACTACTTTAGTCTTTTTCATGTGACTATCCAATTTTCCTAGCACCATTTATTGAATAGGGATTCTTTCTCTCAGTGTATATTATTGTCTACTTTGTATCAGATAGAAATATGGAGATGGTTTTATATCTAGTTTTTTAGGTCCAATCCATTGGTCCATGTCTCTGTTCTTATGCCAGTATTAGTGGAATAAAATTAATATCAACTCCAATAGAAACATTCAATTTACACTGTCATAAAAAACATAATCTTTTGCTGAACAATTATTCAGCCAAGAGGAAATTAGCATGGAAATTACAAGATTCTTCAAACTAAATGGCTAAAGGTAGGCAAACTATTAAAATTCGTGGGGAATATTCATAGCTTCAAAGCAATCCTAAGGGGAATATTCATAGCCTCGAATGCCTACATTAAAAAAAAGAAAGGTGCAAAATCAACAATCTAATGAATAATCTCAAGGAATTAGAAAAAGAAGAGCAAATGAACACCAAACCCAGCAGAAGAAAAGTAATAACAAAGGTTAGAACATAAATAAATGAAATTGATAACAAAAGAATTAAATCAAAGATTAATGAAACAATGGTTCTTTGAAAATATAAAAAAAAATTGACAGACCTCATTCTAGATTGACCAAAAACAGAAAAGAAAGAAGCCTAATAAGTTCAATGAGAAATGGAAAAGGAGATTTTGCAGCTGATATCAAATAAATACAAAACATCATTTCTAAATACTATCAAAAATACTATAAAAGCCTCTATGTACATAAATGGAAAAAAATTAGGGAAATGGACAAATTCTTGGAAATACTCAACCTCCCTAGGCTCAATTAGGAAAAAATAGAACTCATAAATAGACTAATATCTGGCAACAAAACTGATATAAAAGCCTTCCAAGAAAAAATAGACCCATATTAGATTGTTTTACAGCCAAATATTATCAGACCTACAAAGAAATACTGATAGCTATACTGCAGAAATTATTTCATAAGGTCAAAAAGAAAGGAATCCTCCACAACTCGTTCTATGAAAACAGTATCCCCTTTATTCCAAAGCTACAAGAGGGCACAACCAAAAATAAAAATACAGATCAATATCTCTTATGAATAAGGATGAAAAATTCTCAATAAAATTCTAGCAAACTGAATTCAGCATCACACTAAAAAAATATCTGCCACTGCCATTGGGTTTCATCATAGGGAAGGAAGGAAAGATGGTTCAACACGTGCAAATCTATAGAAGCAAAAACAAAGACAATATAATCATCTCAATAGACATAGAAAAAGCACTTGACAAAATTCAGCACTCTTTTTCATAATAAGAACTCATAACAAAATATGCATAGATGTAACATACCTCAAAAGTATAAAAGTCATCTATGTGGAAACCACAACCAACCTCATATACAATAGGGAAACATTGAAAGTGTTCCTGCTTATGTCTGGAACTAGGCAAGGTTGTTCACTGTTACCACAACTGTTTAAGATAGTGCTACAAGTCCTAGTCAGAGAAATCAAGCAGGAGAAGAAAATCAGGGGTATTCAAATGGGAACAGAAGAGGCCATACTATTACTCTTTGCTGGTGAAATGTTCTTCTATCTAGAAAACCCCAAAGATTCTTCCAGGAGACTTAGGAATTGATATATAAATTCACCATCATCTCAGGACGCAGAATCAATGTACATGAATCAATAGCATTCCTATATACTAACTATAGTCAATCTGAGAATCAAACCAAAGGCTCAATATCTTTCATAATAGCAAACAAGAAAGTAAAATACTTAGGAATATATTTAACCAAGGAGGTGAAAGTCCTATATGGGAAGAACTACCAAAAATTGAGAAAGGAAATTGGACAGGATGTAAACACATTGAAAAAAAACATATGCTCATCAATTGGCAAAATCAATATTGTTAAACGGTCTATATTAGCCAATGTGATTTACAAATTCAATGCAATCCTTATTTATTTATTTATTTTTTGCAGTTTTTGGCTGAGGCTAGGTTTGAACCCACCACCTCAGATATATGGGGCTGATACCCTACTCCTTTGAGCCACAGGCACTGCCCAATGCAATCCTTTTTAAACTACCAGTATCATTTTTGGCAGATCAAGAAAAAATAATTCTACGCTTCACATGAAACTAGAAAATAACTTAAATAGCCAAAACTACCTTAAGCAAAGAGGAAAAATCAGAAAGTATCCACAGTCGTATAGTTTGAAGTTGGATCAAACTTCAAACTATACAACAAGGCTATAGTAACCCAAACAACATGTTTGTTCTTGTTCTTGTTCTTTTCTAAAATAATTTTACTTCAGTGTTTTTGGTTTGGGTTTACCATTAATACATGTTAAAAAATATGGCTTAGAACTTGAAATGGATTTTTAATTTGGGAATCACATTTCTTTTTAGGTCTAGAAAACTCTCAGTAATTATTTATTCAAATATATTCTGTCATTATTTTTTAAAGTTTTTATTTAAGTGTATTTAGGGAGTACAAATAGATTATTATTATATGGTTGAAATCCATAGTAGAGAAATCTAGTCTTTTAATTTATTCATCTCTGAGTACTATACATTGTACCCATTGTATAATTTTTTATTCAGTATCTCCTTTCCCACTGTTAACTAAGATACCCTATGTGACCATTTGAACCCAATGCTCAGCTCACTTTTATAAGTGAAAACATGTCATATTTGCTTTTTGTTTTTTTATTTTTCTGGGTTACTTCATTTAGAATAATTGCCTCTAATTCCACCTAGGTGCTGCAAAAGACATCATTTCATTCTTTTTCATGGCTGAATAATATATTTAATAAATAGTGGAATATATATATACTATTGTTTTTATCCACTCATTAGTTCATGGTCACATAGATTGTTTCTATATCTTTGCAAGTATAAATTGGATGCAATAAACATGCAAGTACTTGGGCGATGCCTGTAGCTCATCAAGTAGGGTGCCGGCCCCATATGCCTAAGGTGGCGGGCTCAAACCCAGCCTCGGCCAAACTGCAAAACAGAAAAATAGCCAGACATTGTGGCAGGTGCCTGTAGTCCCAGCTACTTGGGAGGCTGAGGCAAGAGAATCGCCTAAGCCCAGGAGTTGGAGGTTGCTGTGAGCTGTGTGACGCCACAGCACTCTACCGAGAGTGATAAAGTGAGTCTCTGTCTCTACAAAAAATAAATAAATAAATAATAAATAAATAAACATGCAAGTGCAGGTGCCCCTTTCTTAAAAAAATAAATTTACATCTTTTCTTTAATTAGATTTCCAGTAGTGCAGTTGCTGAGTCAAATGGTAGATTAACTTTCAGTTCTCTGAAAAATCTCCATACTGTTTTCATAGAGTTGGTACTAATTCATATTCCCACCAACGTACCTTCATTTCCCTTTATTACATCTGCAACAATATTGTTGTTTTTTTATGTTGTAATGATGGCCATTCTGACTCAGGTGGGGTGATACTTCATTGTGTTTTCTATTTGCCCTGAAGATTCGTGATGCTAAGCATTTTCATATATTTCTTGGCCATTTATATATCTTCTTTTTAAAACAAAATATGATTATGTCTTTTGTTCATTTTTAATGAGATTATTTGTTTTTTCTTGCTGATTTGAGTTCCTTGTAGATTCTGGATAATAGCCCCTTGTTAGGTGTATAGTTTATTAACATTTTCTCTCTTTTTGTGGGTTGTCTATTTACTTGGTTGATTGTTTCTTTTGCTCTGCAGAAATTATGCCATTATCTATCACTCATCATTTTCATATTTCCTTAAGCTGTATTGCAGTATTTCATGATCTATCCTCCATATCTTTTGAATATGTGTTTTGTGTTTAAAAAAAATAAAAAGAAGAAGCGCTTTCCGTGCTTAAACTCTACTCACTGGTTCATCTTCTTTAAAAGTCAAGGCATAATATAACACAAATAAGAATCTCAATGATTACTGTTATAGATATTTTAGTAGGTTCAGAGGAAATAATCTAGTGATAAAGTTCTACCTTTTTCATTTCTCTAGAAGGCCACATTCTTTATATATATATATGTATATATAGTTATCCTTCCCTAAAGAATGTGAAAATGAGAAGTGCTTCTTTCATCATTAAAGTTAGTAATAGAAAATATATTGAGAGCTTACTGTGTGCCAGACAGTGTTTTAAGTGCTTAAAATTTAATGCATTTAATCCTCACACCAATATTAGGAGTAGCTCTTATCATCTTTCAAGGATATAAAAATGTGACTCAGATTTGTTAAGTAGCTTTCAAATATATATCCAGTGAATGATAGAGCCCTAATTTCTTTTGTAGCCATAGACAACTAATATACTAATAAAGTTAGGAGGTTGTTTTTAAGTCACAGTATGGTTTCCTTTACTACAATTCTAATTACCCACTATGGGTCCCAAGACCATATAGGCTATTCTTACTGCTTTTGCTATCATTCCACCACTCTTGCAACAACAAGGTTAATAACAATAAGGTATTTAATAGTACTGTAACAGAGCTTAAAATGTCAAGTCTCTATTCTTCTTAACATAGAAATATTATTCAATGAAAAAATCCTGTTAGAAAAGCATTTAAAACAAAAGCAAATGGAAATAAACATGCTTTATAGAACGAAACTTTTTAATTTAGATTTATTTTAGCTGAAGCTACTTCAGAAGAGGAAAAACAAGTATACTTTCAAAATAAAATACTTACAAAATACTTTCTATTTTGAAAGTGCTAGATAACACAAAATGTGCTGCAAATTCTTGCACACATGAGAATTTCCAAAGAGAACTAAGACACATGTTGTGCACAAAAAGGATCATCGACCAGAATCATCAAATTGATGACATGTACAACCATTCTTAAGTGAGGATGGATGTGGGGGTATGAACACATTGTCTCCAGCAATACATATATTTAAATATCTCATTTCTGAAGACAGTACCATTTAATGGACATAATCATTGCATACAACATACAGCCTCAACTCAGAAATGAATACACAATACACAATTCCAAACCATTAAGAGCTTTAAAGAATCTTCATCAACTATGTGCACAACTAGTCACCTCCTTTCTAGTATTCCTAGATGTGTATAAAGTAGGGTTGGGTTTATATTTGTAAATGCAAGAATATATTATCACCATTTTCCCTAATGCATTATATGTGTGTAAGCTTGTGTTACAGCCATTTCCATTAACCTTGTATTTCACTCTTAACCCAAAGAATGACAGCTTAAAAACAAACTTCTTTATATAAGGTATGGATAATTCCACACAAAAAATTGCAACATTTAATTAAACTAAACTGTCATCAACAGAGGTCAGCTTTCGACAACCAAGTATTAGGAGTTTTATCTGTTGGAAATTAGCTGCAAGATTGACTTGACTTTTAAAGAATGTATGTGAGTTTCTCATTAGCCTTATTATCATTTTTGAATCATAAATATGTAAATGATGAGTTTCACACAGGAGATTTAATTCTGCACTCTTATTTCTGATTAGCTGAAAATACACTCTGGCTCTGTCAGATAATTGGTAACATTGCACACCAATAAGGCATTTCCCTACGCTTCATCAGAAGCAGTTGAAATTAAAGAAGGCAGAGGCTGTTACGTTTTTGACAGTTTTGTAACATCAACTTGTTAAAGTTTTAAATCAGCCATTAATATAGTCCATGAATTATTAATATAATTTTTATGTCAAGTTCTTTTTCAAAGTTGAGATCTAAGACTAAAGTAAAATTGCTCTGGAAAAGAGAATACTTTCATTTTTTAACCTCATTTTTTAAAAAATCTATACTGAAACGTAAACATCAATGTAATTTGAGTACAAGTTAAAAAACATTTTAACCACTTACTATGAACCATGTACTTTCTAGCTTAGAGTGCCAAAATATTTGCAAACCTTTATGTTTGACAATAGATGAATTTTTATGTTTTAATGTATAATGTTTGTTTTGAATATATGAAATTTAGTTTATTTGCTTCTATCAACAATTCATATTGTTGAATATATGGAAAATTTTATATCAATTTTTCTCAAGTGGCCTTATCATTCTTCAAATGAGAGGAGTATAGTTTACATCAATCTGAGAAGTCTAATCAGCTTTCATTTATAAAGATTCCAGTTTTATCTGAAAAGGTGATGTTTATACCCTCCAAGTAATAATAAACTCCTGTGGCTAAAAAGTAATTCTGTTTACCTGTACTCTTGTCTTTCATGGTAGTACACATCAAAGGCATGCATTAAATCTCTGATAACTAAGTAAAGAAATAAGTTGCCACTTGAAGATAAGCAATATTTACAAGAACCCTACTCACAGTCTCCAGCAGAAATTGTTGGTTTTTCACTTCTTTATGTTGGCTTTAAAAAAATATTTCTACTTCTTAAAAAGAATATTTTTATGTCTAATAACTGGCCATATGTAAATCTACTAGATACATTAGTCAAAGGGACTGTAATATTTGGTTGGCTATTGCTTTATTATTTTAATTTCTAGAATTAGTTTATTAACATAATCAATATCCAAAAATTTTTGCTACATATGATTATAAAATCTTTCATAATAAGAAAGTTTTCTCCAAAGTTTTCCTATGGCATAACTCCTTTATTATCATCTTCATCTTATAACAATAATAACCAAAGTACTGGTTGATTACCTATAATTATTAGTGTGTAAACCAGAAAAGCCTCCCAAGTGCCTTCCTTCCAATAGGCAGCATCTGTGCTCGTGCTGATATTGCGTTCATTCAACATCATTTTTCCTAACTGCTTTTCTTGATTTTCACCACTTTCTTTCAGAGTTAATCACAACACAGCGTTTTTCTACAGTAGGATCAATATCTATAGTAAGCCCAAAACAAAATGTATTTCAATGTCAACTAAAATACTAATGTTTTAAAGTCAATACATATTTATTTAGGTTGAATTCACTTTTTAATAAAACTCATAATATTTTTTTTTAAAGGACGACATGATTAGAATTGAATGAAGAACATGTGTGGCTTCAAAAAAATTAACACCCATCTGTTTTTACAGACCTTCATTATTTCTTTTATCTAAGTCTAATTCATTCACAGCTGATTTCTCAGTATAAATAAAGTTTCTGTGAAAACACAAGTGAGATTTATGTGCAGTTTAATTCCAATTGCCAACCCACACAATTGAATATAATACATTGTCCTTATTCCTGTGCTTATGTGTTTCCACACATTTGTTTGATTTTACAGTAAGGTATGAAATAAAACAAAAAGTAGAGAATGTGCTGAGTATTATGAAACTGAAAGATGGCTAAATGTACAGAAGGCTATGTCGAAGACATTCAAGACGATCTTTTGAGGAATATATTGAAGGCAAGACAGCCAAACTAAGCAGTAAAATTTCCACTGAGATAGAAGGTGCTGTTGATATGAAAGAATAGTTTTATGACTATAAAAATACGACACTAGTTACTCTTGCTAATGAGAAATGAATGATCGCTGTTGTTAAGAGAACTGAGCTCAGGTGCGTTTATCTTCACACATGGACCAGTCATATAAACATGGAGTAAAATGAGGAATGAGCCATCAATTCCCAACTTAATTATCAGCCATTGTGAGCTGAAGAGTAACATAGTATAACGCCATGAATAACCATATGGACTGTCGGTACAAATAGACCAAAATTGAAATTCTGGCTTAACCATTACCTGGGCACAGTCTCTCTGGGCGTAAGTTGTCTCATTAATAAACACAGGAAAATAAGAGTTATCTTATATATTGTTAAAAAGATTAAATTAGATCATGTAAGTTTATTACATAATAAGTACACCTCTGAATATGATTATGTATATTTCTTTAATTTCATTTTCTTGATTTCTGATAGTTATTTCTGGAATTTCTCTCTAACACACAAATATAAGCATATATACCTGTATACATATACAGGGTGTCCCAAAGATTGCCCTTAAAGTTACCATACATCAGAAACATGGGAAATTATAGCCAAGTGCATGTTTATTTACAAAGGATTATTTTCAAAATTTTAGAAAATATTTTCAAAATATTCTTAAAATATTGGCCACATCTTTTAAAAATTTTATAATAAATATGAAATAAATAAATAATAAAAGTAGATTGAGCTACAATTTACCATTTTACCTATGTATTGTGCTCTTAGGCATGACTTTTGAAACACAGTGTGTATACAGACACATATGCACGTATACATGATTACATACATGTATATGCATATGTACACACATGTGCACAAATGTACCCACACATAAACACATGAACACATAGGAACACAGACATGCACATGCATGAATACACCCACACATGTACATGCATCTACACCTGTACACACATGCATAAGCACACATGTACATACATGAGTACATACACACAAACATGTATACGCATGCACACACTTCTACACACTTGTAAAGACATACACTCCTATGCTCATATACATACACATATATAAACACACTTATACACATGTCTACAAAAACACACATGTATATTCACATGGATATACACATGCACACAGTTACACACATACACACTCATTGATATTCATAATATACATATGTACACACATGAATATACACCCAAACACACATATACACACAAGCATATGCACATGCATGCATACACATACGTGCATATCATATACAACATGTATACACACACATAAATACATGGGCACACATACACTCACATACACAACCATATATACATGTATACATATATATTTACATATATGCATACAAACAAGCATTCATACACATATGCAAAAGCACACAAGCATATAATCTGAATACACTTGTACACATATTCAAACATACATACATAAACACACTTGTACAAAAGTATGTACATGTACACACATACCCTCATGTTATACATATATACACATGATTACCTGAATACACATGCACATTTAGATGTGTATACACACATACACACTTAAGCATGAATAACATGCATATACTTTTATACACATAAAACTCACAACTTTCATATGCATAAACACATTCGCACATGAGAATGCATAGGAAAAAGGCATGTTTGCACATACATGCATACAAACATATTTACATGAATATGTGCAAATACACATATGCATGCAAATGCACATACACATGTATATACACATACACACCCCTATGTACTCATATGCATGCATTATATACATGTAATAAAGATATATATACCTATATTCATGTAGAAACACACATATACACATATATACACATGGGAACACAAATACATGTATGTGCACACACATATTTATACACATTAGCATACAAACACTTTCACATACATACACATGTGCACAAATACATATACACACGTATACAGACAATTATGTGCACATAAACACATATATACATACATTACACAGGCATACAAAATATATGCATTCATATAAACATGCACAAACATGTATACACATACATATATCTATATACATATACACATATATATAAACATGAACATACTTGTATGCACATGTACACACATGCTCACATATATATGTTATGAACAGGTACACATAAATACACATGAATGGATTTATAAACACACACACTCATACACATTCATGTATTATGTCATCATGTATATACCCTTGCATACATTCATACACATTCTCACACACACGTATACATGCATACACATGCATATATATACATGTACACACGTATGCAAAATGCACTTGTCTACACACAAGTATACACATACACACATTTATACATGCATCTATACACATGCTCACATATATACACATGTTTATATGAAATACACATTTAAATACATAGGTATATACCACACATGCATGCACAGATATACATTCAGACATTTATACACACATACACACATATACACAAATGCAGACATGTATACACACATACACACATATGCACGCATTGACTCATTCACATATATGCCCATGTATACCCATATGCACAAATATGTACATACACATACAGTGAACACACATAACCATATACAAACTCACACATGTACATGTAAACACACATATGCACATGTATAACATATACATATGCATTCACATGTAGTTGCATGTACACATATATTCACATACATGAAAACATTGAAATTAGCCTAAAATCTCACCCTTAGTCAAAACCAATATTGACAGTTTTGTGTATCATCATTTAAATTTATTTTTTCACACTGATTAGTATAGATGACTTATTTTTAGGGTATATTGCTCTAAAATTTAGAAGACTTAAGAAATTATTGATATTTGGATAAGAATGGACTTTCGAATACCACTTTTCTTACCATAATAGGGAATAACAAATGGAGCAACATTTGTCTTCCTAATAAAAGAATCCCATTATTGCATCTATCCAGTAACAGGCAGTACTGAATAACAACAGATCTTTCCATGTAGTGACCTTATCCTGTCCAGCTTATCGCCAGGAGTACCAGTGCCAAATACCTTTTGCTGTCTTCCCATCTTCTAAATAAAATAAAGCAGAAAGGTTATGCACTACATGCCTCACATATTTTCCTCACTTTGCAATTTGGCAAATCTTGCACCATCTACAGGTAGGAGTAAAAGCCAGCACATTGCAAGACCCAAGAGGGTTTCATTGTTGGATGGCAATTGACATAAAAGCATAGGTCATGAAAAGAACTGGCTTCCACTTTAAAAAAGAATCTGGCTTTCTGTTTTAGGAAGGTCACCCAATAAAAGTCTGAAGGAGCCTAACCACTGGTTTCTCTTAGCTTTTACAATATTACCTAAGTTTTTTTATCATATTATTATGTTAAATAAAAGAAAAATATAAAAGAGTGTGAATAAGAAATTAAAATTACCAACAATTAAATAACAACATATACATATTTTTATATACCTTTCCAGAGTTTTTTTTTTAAAATATAGATACAATAAGATAGATGGAAAGAAGAGATTAGCAGTTGGTATGTGGCCTTCTTTTTCCTCAAGACATTTGAGGATTTGTTCTTTAGTTGAATCCTCCTTACAACAGCAATTCAAGGAACTAATTGTAGTATAACAAGATTCTAGAAACATGACAATCTGACCAAAATACAATGTACAGGATCAAGCACCTAAAAGTTATTGCCAAGATTGTTTATTGATTAATGATATTTATGAAATGTGATTATATTGGAGAATGGAAACTATCATTCACCCGTCAAATGACTCAGCAACTATAAGGTGTGCTGTGGTTTGACCCTGCCAATGCTCATGTTCAAGTTTCCCTGTTGTTGGGGTGGCAGTGTTAAGTGGTGGGGCTGAATGGGAGGCCTTTGGATCATGGAGACATGTGCCCCAAGGGTGGCTTGGTGCCATTCTTATGAGTGAGTTCTAACTTTTGCAAGGCTGGGTTAGTTCTTGCAGAAATGTGCTAGTTCCTGTCATAAAGTGAGTTTCCTCCTCCGGTTTGGCTCTCCTTTATACATGTCTGCTTTCTCATTGTCCTGCTGCCAAATTATGGTATAGCTTGAAAACCTTAACTAGAAGCCAGTGCTGTGCTCTTTAATTTCCCAGTTTGTAAAAGTATAAGCTAAAATAACCTTTTGTCTTTGTGAATTATCCACCCTGAGACATTTAGTTATGGCAAAACAACATAGATTAAGACAAGGCATAAAACCAAAGGCACCTCAGAGATCCCTGAACTGAACTGGTCTATACTCAACCAGTTTTTTTAATTTAGTGACTTTGCAGATATCAAGTGCAAAGTGACTATAACATTCGGAAATATTAGATCTCAGCTCAATTATGGACTTATCCTTCATTTTGGTTGTCTATTGCTATGTACTAAAACTCAGTGATTTAAATTAGCACCATTTTGGTTTTACTTTCTGGACATGGCAATAAAGGAACCAATCTCTGCTCCCTGTGGCATCAGCATGGCTATCTCAACTGGGGCTGGTGCTGATTTCCCTGGAAATTCAATTAGGGCTGCCATCTTGGTACATAGAGTCACCACATGGACCTATTGTTTCTGAATAATTTTGGTCATAGTGTTTGGACTCAAAATCCCCAGAACATCACTAAGCAGTTAGGGGTTTAGCAAAGATTCAAGGGAAAGGGACAAAAAGTTTCACCTCTTAATTGGAGAAGTGGTTACTATGTGTATCCACAGGGAGGGGAATCGTTTTTTCCAGTTGTAGGAAAGAGAACATTTGACATCTAGGTACACAGGGTTTATTGTGTTACTTGGTTTATATCGTTTCTTCCTTTTATAAACATTATTTTGTTTTTATAAGAACAACTTATATAAGATCTACCCTCTTAACAAAATTTTGACTATACAATACATTATTATAGACTATAGGTACAAAGTTGTGCAGATCTCTAGAGCTTATCTATATTTCTTGAGTAAAATGTAATGCTTGTCAATTAGTAATCTCCAATTCCCTGTTCCTCTGGCCCCCGACAACTACCATTCTAATCTTTCATTATATGAATTTGGCTTTTTCATTAAATAATAGCAGTAGAATCACACAGTATGTGCTTTTGACTGGTGTGCTTTCACTTAACATAAAACACTCTATGCAACTGCTGTTGCATATTATACAATTTACTTGTGTTTTAAGGCTAATATCCCATTATATGCCTATGCCATATTTTCTTTATCCACTCATCTATTCGTGGACATTTTTGTTGTTTCTACATCTGGACTATTGTGAATAGTGCTGCAATTAATATAGAAGTGATAATATCCATTTGATATCTTGCTTCCAATTCTCTTGGATATATGATCAGAACTGATTACAAGGTCATATGACATATGATAATTATATTTTTAATTTTTTGTATAGCAGCAGTCACATCATTTTTTATTCCCAACAAAAATGTTTAAAGGTTCCAATTTCCCCATATTCTGACCAACACTTCTTACTTGTGTTTTGTTTTTGATTATATATTTTTTGTAATTGCCATCTCATTCTGGTTTTGAATTGCACATTCACTTCAACTAGTGATTTTGAACAACTTTTAATATTTCTATTAACTCATTTTTATTTTGGCTTGGAAAATGTCTATTTAAGTCCTTGACCTATTTTTATAATAATGTGTTTATTAGTTTTTAATTCTTATTATTGACTTGTAGGAATTCCTTATATATTGGTGTTTAACCCCATATCAGATAAACAGTTGGAAAACATTTTCTGTCACTTATTTTCACTCTGTTGACTGTTTCCTTTGCTGTGAAGAATGTGAACTTGGTACTGGGAGAACCCATCTTGCCTCACGAGTTTGGCTGAGAACATAAAACAAAGATCTTTTGTTTTGGCTAAACAGATTGGTTGCAAGAGATAGATAGTAATACACTTTTAATACACTGATGTCATTAGGCATATGCTCTTGTGTATGCTTTTTATTCACTTAATATTATATTTTGAACACTCTTTTATGCTATCAACATTTTTAAATTATGATATGTATGTGACAAATATCAGTACTTCATATGAATAATTATAGTTTCTTCACCATTGTTACTGTTGGATATTTTGTAGGATTTTATTTGTTTTTATAAATAAGTCTTTATCA
Organism: Arctocebus calabarensis; assembly: GCA_963573935.1. NCBI lineage: Eukaryota > Metazoa > Chordata > Mammalia > Primates > Lorisidae > Arctocebus > Arctocebus calabarensis. The sequence continues at coordinate 9,619 of CAUYON010083829.1, read as the reverse complement.
ATAATAATGTTACAGGGGGGACAGGGCAAGATGGCTGACTGGAAGCAGCTTCCGAAAGAGGCTCCTATCCAAAAAGAAAAATAACCTCCAGATACTGCGCAATTAAGCTGAAGACTGGGAGCCCAGCCAAGAGAGAGAAGTGATAACTACAGATCGCCTCTGCTGAGGCAAGCTGCAACTCCAACAAAGCAAGCTTCAGGTACAAAATTCATCTGAAAAGAAAAGTGTCTATCCCCTCCTGCAAGAAAGCTGTGGGGTTTTTTGCTTTTCTGTTTCCTTTGTTTTTTCTCTTCATTTGCTCCTGTGGGTTTTCTCCAGACAAGCGGTGAACTGTGGACCTCTTGTCTCATCTCAGGGAAGAGTGCCTTGGGAAATGGGGTTTGCTTCCCCCAGAGCAACCCTGATGTGACTCTGAACACTCTCTTGCTATGCAGAAAAATTGAACTAAAGTTTTCCCCACCATTCTGAACTTATAGCACCCTTCTCCCTTACCTGATGAACAAGAAGCCTAACCCCCACTGAGACTGAGGGAGGAGGTTCTTGAGCAGCTCCCCCCCACCTGCCAGAACAAGCGCCCCACAGGCAAAAGACTCCAGGAGACCATGGCGAGCTTCCCTCCTTCTGGCCAAGGAATCTGCCAGAAACTGCATAGCCCCATGCCTGGTGCCTGAAGCCCACCCAGCCCCCACAGGTCTGCCTCCAGCCAAGGACTCCCTCAGTGACCCTGTAGGCCCACACCTAGCACTCGCAGAGCTTCCGTGGGCCAGCCCCTGGCCAGGAACTCCATCAGCGACCACATGGCCCCACGCCTTGAGCCTGCCAGGCCTCCACAGGCTGATCTATTGCCAGGGACTCCACAGGTGACTGCCAGGCCTCTGCAGGTCCACCCCCAACCAGGGACTCCCCCAGTGACCATGCGGTCCTGCGCCCATGCTTGATGCACCTCCGTAGGTCCGCCTTCGGCCAGGGACTCCACTGGCAACCGCCAGGCCTCCACAGGTCTACCCCCAGCCAGGGACTCCCCTGGAAACAGTGTGCCCCTGTGCCCTGAGTCTACTGGGCCTCCACAGGCCCACCATCTACCAGGGACTCCAGGAGCCATGCAACCCATGTCCTCCCTCCCGTACCCTCCCTGCTTCTGCACTGGTCCCACCCATCTGGCCAGGGGCTCCAGAAGCTGCGAGACTGGGGACCTCCCTCCAGAGCCCTCTCTGCCTCTGTGTGGAGCCCTCCTCCCAGCCAGAGACAGCTGGAACCATGGGCTCTCTTTGCCAAAGTCACTGGGTGTCTGGCACTCCCAGAACTGTGTGCACCATTCCCTACCCTGCTGCTGGAACTAAGGTGCCACACTCTGGAGCTGCTCCCACAGCCAGAACTCTCTGGCTGGGGCAGTCCCAGAGGAGCTACACAAGGTCACTCCCTACAAAGTTCCAGCAACAATAGAGTGATCCCACCGGGGTCTAATCTTGGAGAGACACTTTCCCAACTCTGAGGATGGCCAGAGGCAATGGTGAAAAATAATCAAGTGGTGGAATCAATGGAAAAACTCTGGCAATATGAATAATCAGAGTAGATCAATTCCTCCAAGGAACGACAAGGCAGACACAGCACAAGATCCCTTGCATAGGCAAATGGCTGAGATGTCAGAAATCAAATTCAGAATCTTGATAGAAAATAATATCAGTGGAATGGAGGAAAAGATGGAATTAGAATTTCAAGCAGTAATCCAAAAGATGACCCAAAAGATGTCTCAAGAATTCAATGAATTCAAAGACGAATTGACCAAAGATTTTGACACATTGAGACAAGAAGTTGCAGCCCTCAGAGGTCTAAGAAATATAATAGAATCTCTACATAACAGAATGGAACAAGCAGAACAAAGAATTTCTGACATAGAAGACAAAGCTTTCGAATGCTCTCAAACCTCCAAAAAGGAAGAGAAATGGAAGGCAAAAACAGATCACTCTCTCAGAGAACTCTGGGAGAATTTGGAGAAAACCAATATTTGCCTCATTGAGATCCCTGAAAGTGATGAAGTGGCTTCTCAAGACACAGAGTCTCTTCTTCATGAGATTATGAAAGAGAAATTTCCACACATGCCAAGAGTTTCTGAAATTCAGATAGCAGAGAGTTCAAGAACTGTAGAATGACTCAACCCAAATAACACACCCCCCCAAACACATCAAAATCAATTTCAGTAAAGTTAATATGAAGGAGAAAATTTTGAAAGCAGCCAGACATAAGAAAACCATTACCTACAAAGGGAAGAACATTAGAATAACTGCAGATCTCTCTGCTGAAACCTTTCCAGCTAGAAGAGGGTGGTCATCGGCTTTTAATCTCCTAAAACAAAATAACTTTCAACCCAGAATCCAGCTAAACTGAGTTTCATTTATGATGGAGAAATTAAATACTTTAATGACATCCACACGTTAAAGAAATTTACCATAACTAAACCAGCTCTCCAGGATATTCTCAGACCTATCTTCCATAATGACCAGCATAATCCTCCACCATAAAAGTAAACCCACTCAGAAACTTTTGATCAAATTCCAATTTCCACAGTCATGAAAGCATTACGAATGTCCACCAGACTTTCAAAAAGCTTATCAAATTTCTCAATTAATGTGAATGGGTCAAATTATCCTCTAAAGAGGCACAGGTTGGCTGACTATATACAAAAACTCAGACCAGGTATCTGTTGAATACAAGAATCTCATCTTACCTTAAAAGATAAATATAGAATCAAGGTGAAGGGATGTTCATCTATACTCCAGGCAAATGGAAAACAGAAAAAAGGAAGTGTTGCATTCCTATTCGCAGATACAATAGGCTTTAAACCAAACCAAAAAAGGAAGAGTAAGGATGCACACTTTACATTTGTTAAAGGTACTACTCAATATGATGAGATTTCAATTATTAATATTTATGCACCCAACCAGAATACACCAGAATTAATAAGAGAAACTCTGACAGACTTGAGCAACTTGATTACCTCCAACTCCATAGTAGTTGGAGATTTTAACACCCATTCAGCTGTGCTGGATAGATCATCCAAAAAGTAGCTAAGCAAAGAAATTTTTGATTTAAACTTAACCATTCAACATCTGGATTTAACAGACATCTACAGAACATTTCATCCCAACAAAACTGAATACACATTCTTCTCATCAGCCCACGGAACATACTCCAAAATCTATCACATCCTAGGTCACAAGTCTAAACTCAGAATATTAAAAAAAAAAAAAAAGAAATTATTCCTTGCAATAATTCTCAGACCATCATGGAATAAAAATTGAACTCAATAACAACAGGAATCTGCATACTCATACAAAAACATGGAAGCTAAATAACCTTATGCTGAAGGATAAATGAATCATAGATGAGATTTAGAAGGAAATTACCAAATTTTTGGAACAAAATGACAATGAAGACACAAATTATCAGAACCTCTGGAATACTGCAAAGGCAGTCCTAAGAGGGAAATTTAAAGCGCTGCAAGCCTTCCTCAAGAAAACGGAAAGAGAGGAAGTTAACAACTTAATGAGACATCTTAAGCAACTGGAAAAGGAAGAACATTCCAACCCCAAACTGAGCAAAAAAGAAATAACCAAAATAATAGAGGAGAATTAAATGAAATTGAAAACCAAAGAATTATACAACAGATCAATAAATGAAAAAGTTGGTTTTCTGAAAATGTCAATAAAATAGAGAAACCTTTGGCTAACATAACCAGGAAAAAAAGAGTAAAATCTCTAATTTCATCAATCAGAAATGATAAAGATGAAATAACAACAGATCTCTCAGAAATTCAAAAAATCCTTAATGAATATTACAAGAAACTTTACTCTCAGAAATATGAAAATCTGAAGGAAATTGACCAATACTTGGAAGCATGCCACCTACCAAGACTTAGCCAGAATGAAGTGGAAATTCTGGCCACTATCAAGTGGAAACAGGCCGCTATCAAGTTCTGAAAGCACATCAACAATACAAAATCTCCCTAAAAAGAAAAGCCCAGGACCAGATGGCTTCATATCAGAATTCCACCAAACCATTAAAGAAGAGCTAGTACCTATATTACTAAACCTCTTCCAAAATATAGAAAAAGAAGGAATACTACCCAACACATTCTATGAAGCAAACATCACCTTGATCCCTAAACCAGGGAAAGACCAACAAGAAAAGAAAATTACAGACCAATATCACTAATGAATATTGATGCAAAAATATTCAAAAGGATCCTAACAAACAGAATCCAACAACACATCAAGCAAATTATAGACCATGACCAAGTAGGCTTTATCCCAGTATCTCAAGGCTGGTTCAATATATATAAATCTATAAATGTAATTCAGCACATAAACAAATTAAAAAATAAAGACCATATGATTCTCTCAATTGATGCGGAAAAAGCTTTTGACAATATCCAGCATGTCTTCATGATCAGAACACTTTAAAAAATGGTATAGAAGGGACATTTCTTAAACTAATAGAGGCCATCTACTACAAAGCTAATTTATAGCTTTCATATGAAGGGTATAACCCAACTATAGCAGAAGAATATGGGGAAATGGGCAAGGTAGCAGAGAGGATGGGAGAGGTTGGGGTGTAGGGAGGGTAATTGGTGGGGCCACTCCTACAGTGCATTTTAGAAGGGTACAGGTGAAACTTAGTAAATGAAGAATACAAATGCCTTCATACAATAACTAAGAAAATGCCATGAAGGTTATGTTAGTCAGTTTGATTAAAATATTTCAGATTGTATATGAAACCAGCACATTGTACCCCTTGATTACACTAATGTACACAGCTATGATTTAATAATAAAAACAATTTAAAAAATAAATTAAAAAATAATAATAATGTTACATAAATCTTGGTGCAAACTTGGGTTATATTTTCAAGCTGAGTGCCTCCTCCTGGGTCTTTGTAAGTTACTTTAACAACATTTCTTTTAGAAAAAATTTCTATTTTATTGCTTTTTTCAACCAATTTTGATTTACAATTAAAAATTCTTGTCAGTGCATGCAAATAGTACATCATTTGTTTTGGGTTTTGTTCTTCCTGCTACTTTAAATAGTGTATTGCTAGCTAAGCACATGCATTCTTTCTAAATATATTTTATCTATTTTCAAATGTGACAGGTCAGTCATTTTTCTAATATTTTAAATTTGGTAATGTATACAATATAAGATAGGTGTTCAATATGTGTATCATGGTCCCCTTCTAGACTGTAGTTTTTCTTTTTTAGTTTGTACCACTGTCAAACTCAAATAAAGTCTCTTCTCTGGGTTGCCTTTTTTGACTTCTCTGAGTAAAAGACTAAACTTCTTTCTCTGCATAGTAATAGAAATAGTAATGCATACCTTTACAGACATTTCTTAAAGTATTATACTATTTCTTTCTCTATTAAGTTCAACAAAATACGAGTGCCTATCTACTGTATGGCAAGCAGTATACCAAGTACATGGGATGCAAAGGTAAGAATATATGATCCTTATTAATAGAAAAAAAATAGACACTACATGTTTTTCTTATATCTCCCCAATACTCTCCTCAGATATAGTAATACCGATTGTAAATTGTTGTTAGATATTGATTTAATGAATTATCAGGAAAAAAATGTTTTTTTCAATGAGTATTTTTATTTCCTCTAGCATAATATTTAGGCATCATAAATGAGACTAAGTGAAGATTTGTGTTCATCTTCAATTATTTTCATTTAAAAACCACAAAGCACCAGGGGACATTTCTTTCCATATTGTTGGTTAGATATTTTTATTCCTTGCTGCTATTACTCTCAAGGATAAAAATGTAAAGTTTCTTTAAATGACTTTGTCAATTTTATTTAGAAATCCAAGTTTCAAATTGACATCAGTCAGTAGCTTATAAATTTTATGGAACTTCACCCTCATTTGTATACTTTCAGGGGAATTTTCTTGCACAAAGAAGAGAAAGTGGTAGCAGAGAATTGTTTTAAAAAGCACAAAATGATTTCCCCAATTTATGGCATCATCTATGAAATGACAACAATTTTAAAATAGATACTTCAGCCTTTCCATTTTTTTTTTTTTTAATTTTAGGTTATAATGAGGATACAACCAACCAGGTCACAATTTTTGAACTTTGTGGGTAAAGTCCTCTTATAGTTGTGTTCCACACCCAATAAGGGTGTCATATACCCCTACCTTGTACCTTTTAAGTAAGAACACACCAATCCCTCTATCATTATTGATTCCCCCCAACTTGAATAGAATTAAGTTTTTCTCCTATGTGGGCATGTGTTAGATCATCTACTGGCTTCACTATAAAATTAAGTACATGGGATTCATGCTCCATTATTGTGATACTTTACTAAGAAGAATGTGTTTCAACTCCCTCTAGATTAATACAAAAGACGTAAAGTCACCATCTTTTCTTACATCTGAATCCATTCCTCAGTTTATGAGCATTTAGGTTGTTTCCACATATTGATGTTTATAAATTTACTGTGATAAACATAGTAGTGTAAATGTCTTAATGATAAATGGATATTTTCTTCTGGGTAGATGCGTAGTAGTAGAATTGTAGGGTCAAATGCAAGATCTAATTTGAGTTCTTTGAGGATTCTATGCACTTCTTTCCAAAGAGGCAACATTAGCTTGCAGACCCACCAACAGTGTAAAAGTGTCTTTCTCTTCCACACCCACAACAGTATCTACAACTCTGGAATTTTGTGATGTGGCTATTTTTACTGGTGTTCAGAGGTATCTCAGGGTGGTTTTGATTTATATTTCTCTGATGATTAGAGACAATAGGAATTTTTTCATATGTTTGTTAGGCATTTGTCTGTCTTCCTCAGAGAAGGTTCTGTTTATGTCTATTAACCAGTGATAGATAGGACTGTTTGCTCTTTTTAGTGAATGAATTTTTGTTTTCTGTAGATTCTATTTATCAAGCCTTTGTCATATTCATAATATGCAAGTATCTTTTTCCATTCTTAAGGCTATCTATTTGCTTTAATTGTTGTATCCTTAGTTGTGCAAAACCTTTTCAGTTTAATTAAGTCCCATTTGTTTATTTTTGTTGTTGTTGCAATAGTCACTAAAGTCTTCCTAAAATCCTTCCCCAGGCCGACAACCTTTTCCCCACACTTTTCTCTAGGATTTTTATTGTTTCGTGTCTTATATTTAAATCTTTTATCCTTGAGTCAATTTTTGTAAATCATGAAAGGTGCAGCTCCAATTTCAGATTTTTACATGTAGTTATCAACTTCTTCCAGCACAAGTCATTGAATATGGGTTCTTTTTCTTAGTATATGATTTTGTTTAGTTTGATATCAAAGGTCAGATGGCTATAAGAGATTAGCTTCACCTCTTGGTCTTCTTTTCTATTCTATATGTCTATGTCTCGATTTTTGTACTAATACCATACTGCTTTGATTACTGAGGACTTGTAATATAACCTAAAGTCTAGTAGGATGATGCTTCCAGCATTGTTTTCCATACTAAAAGTTTCCTTATCTGTACAAGTTTTTTTCTAGTTCCACAAGAAAAAAAGAACTATTATTTTTTCCAGTTCTTCAAAGTATGATATTGGTATTTAAATGGGGATTGCTTTGAATTTATAGATTGCTTTGTGTAGTATAGTCATTATAACAATGTCAATTCTTCCAAGTCATGAGCATGGTATGTTTTGCCATTTGTTAATGTCTTCTGCTATTTATTTTCTTAGGGTTTTATAATTTTCTTTGTATGGTTCCTTCACTTCTTTTGTTAGGTATATTGCTAGGTATTTCATTTTCTTTGAAGCTACTATGAAGGGAATTGTATTTTTCATTAGCTTCTTGATTGAGCTGTTATTGGTACAGAGGCCACTGATTTGTGGACATTGATTTTATACCCTGAAACATTACTGTATTTCCTGATCATGTCCAGGAGTGTTGTGGTTGAGTCTCAGGGGTTTTATAAGTGTAAGATTATGTCGTTGGCAAAGAGAAAGGGTTTAACCTCCTCTGCCTCCATTTGGATGTCTTTATGTCCTCTTGCTTGAATGAATTGGCTGGAACTTCCAGCACTATGTTGAATAGTAGTGGTGATAGAAGACATCCTTGTCTCATTCTTGTTCTACATTGAAAAGTTTTAAGTTTTACTCCTTTGAGTATGATATTAGCTATTGGTTTGTTGGAGATGGCTTCAATCTTTTTAAGAAATGTGCGACCTATACCTATACCTATATTCTTGTGTACTTTTTAGAAAAAGATGCTGAATTTCATCAAATGCTTTTGCATCTATTAAGAGGATCTATTCTGCATCTATTAAGAGGATCATATGGTCTTTGTTTTTCTGCATCTATTAAGAGGATCATATGGTCTTTGTTTTTTCTTTTACTAATATAGTTAATTATAAAAATAGATTTGTGTATGTTAAACCAATGGATTTGGAATGAAGCCTGGAATAAAGCCCACTTGATCATGATGGATAATTTTAATTTGTAGCTGCAGTCTATTTTCTAGGATTTTATTGAGCATTTCTGCATCAATATTCATTAGTGAAATTGGTCCATAGTTGTCCTTTTTAGTTGGGCATTTTCCTGGTTTTGGTATCATGGTTATGTTTGCTTCATAGAACATGTTATGGAAGGTGCCTTCCTTCTCAGTGTTTTGGAATAGTTTCTGCAGAATAGGTACAAGCTCATCTTTGAAGGTTTGATAGAACTCTGGTGTGAAGCCATCTAGTCCTGGACTTTTCTTTTTTGTTGGAAGCTTTTTTTATCATTTCTTCAATCTCAGTACCTGATATTTGTCTGTTCAAGAGATGTATTTCTTCTTGGTTAAGTCTAGGAAAATAGTGGAATTCCAGTTATTGGTCCATTTCCTCCACATTGCCCAATTTCTGGGCATAGAGATTCTTAAAGTAGTCAGTAATTATCACTTGCATCTCAGTGATATCTGTTGTTATTTCCCCTTTTTCATTTCTGATTGATATTATTACGGATTTTATATTTGGTTTCTAGTTAATCTGGCCTAAGTTTATCTACTTAATTGACCTTTTTCATAGAATCAGCTTTTTCTTTTTTTGAGACTGAGACAACACTTTATTTTGACACCATGCTTTTATATTCTCACAGGGAAAAAAGGTCAATTAAGGTTCTCTTTGGCACTCTCTTACTCCTTGGGAACTGCTGTGCTGTTTACCTTAAAACTGCCATGCTGTTTATCTCTAGTTCTGACCATCTAGACTTTTTACTCCCTGTTTTGGCTCCTGCCAGTTTCTTCTCAGTGAAGGTCAAACCTTGGCCATAGCAGGGGCAAAAGCAGGGGGAGTCCCCTGAGGCTTCCCATATCTCCCCCTTCCTAAATATTTTTTTTTTTATTGAATCATAGCTGTGTACATTAGTTCAACCATGGGGTACAGTGTGCGGGCTTCATATGCAATCTGAGATATTTTTATCAACCTGATTGACATACCATTCATGATATTTTCTCGTTTACTATATGAAAACATTTTTGATCCGTATTTAGAAGTTTTCTCCTGACCCTTCGAATATGTACAAGTTTCTTGTAATATTCATTAAGAATTGTTTGAATTTCTGAGGAGTCTGTTGTTATTTCATCTTTATCATTTCTGATTGATGG
>CAUYON010083826.1:0-49565 GCA_963573935.1 Arctocebus calabarensis | reverse complement strand
TCCTTTCTTCCTTCCTTCCTTCCTTCCCTCCTCCCTCCCTCCCTCCTTTCCTCCCTTCCTCCCTTCCTTCCTTCTTTACTTCCTTTCCTTCCTTTCCTTCCTTTCCTTCCTTCCTTCCTTCCTTTCTTCCTTCCTTCCTTCCTTCCTTCCTTCCTTCCTTCCTTCCTTCCTTCCTTCCTTCTTTCTTTTTTTCTTTCTTTTTTCTTGAGACAGAGTCTCACTATGTCTACCTGGGTAGAGTGCCATGGCATCACGACTCACAGCAACCTCAAATCTTGGGCTTAAGCTATTCTCTTGCCTCAGCCTCCCAAGTAGCTGGGACTACAGGTGCCTGCCACAATTCCTGGCTATTTTTTGTCGCAGTTGTTATTGTTGTTTAGCTGGCCCAGGCTGGTTCGAACCCACCAGCCTTGGTGTATGTGTCTGGCACTGAAACACTGTGCTATGGGCACCCAAGCCCATATATCATTTTTCTAATTTTCTTTAAGTTTTTTCTTTTTTTCTTTTAGTTCTTTCTTTAAAGTTTTTTCTTTACATTCTTTCTTTAAGTTTCTTTAATTTTTAAGTTTCTGTTCATATTTTCCATTAGCACTTGGAAAATATGTAAGACAATTGTTTTAAAGTTTTTAATGTAGTAAGTCCAATGTCTGGCCTTCCTCAGGCCAATTTGTCAATTCTTCCTTTAAATGGGCCATCTTTATATGTTTTTAAAAATATGTCTTGTATTTTTCTTAAAAAGTGGACATTTGAAAATTATAATGTGGTAACTTTGAAAATCATATTTTCCCCCTTCTTTGGGGTTTTCTGGGATTTTTTGTTTGTTTGTTTGTTTGTTCTGATTATTGAAGTAGCAGGCTGTATGTCTATTGACTATTTCTAACTATTTTTTGCAGAGACTATATTCCTTATTATGTGAAGTTACTAAAAATCTCTGTTCCGGGCAGTGCCTGTGGCTCAAAGGAGTAAGGCACCAGTCCCATATGCCGGAGGTGGTGGGTTCAAACCCAGCCCCGGCCATAAATTGCAAAAAAAAAAAAAAATCTCTGTTCCTTGTTTGTGCTCAGCTAGTGTTTTGACAGAGGTTACCTTGAATACTAGGAGTAAAAACAAATAAATAAGTCTTTCCTGGTCCTTGCATATTTGCTCTGTGCTGCATCTCTCCTTCAACACTTATCCATATTTGCACTGAATCCAAGTGGGGGTTAGACCAAGGCAAAAGGTTAAGGTCTTCTCGGATCTTTTCTGGGTATACATTATACCCTGAACATCCACACAGCTTTCTGTATACATTACTGTATACATTTTACTGTATACATTACTATTTGTGAATGAACTAATTTCCTTGAGAAATTCTTTCCTTAACTTTTCCCCTAAACCTTAGGTTGTCTATTTCGTTTCTCAATTGTGATCTTTTGAATCAGGTATCTGTGAGTTATCGGTCCATTTTCCCTTGTTTTTGAGCAATACTCACAATTTCTCTTGTCTGTATAAGTTCTAAGTTAGGCAAAAAAAAAAAAAGGGATGTATGTCAATTAGGGCAAGTAAAAAATACTATGAAGCTCTCCTGCCATTATAAAATTGGCTTTTTCTTAATTAAGCATTTGCTCATTTACTGTAAAACTTTGACTGTTTTCCAACATTTTGACAAAGTTGTCTCTAACAGTTTCTATTTTTTCCAACTTTTCTGTGAAAGGATGGGCATTTGGAGCTGACTACTTTGCCATTTTTCTGGCATCATTCTTCTGTGTTTTTAAATAAATGGAACTACATTGAACATCTCATTTTGAAGCATAATTTTGTCATTCAATTTTATTGTTACCTGTGTCATTCATTAGTTTTAAGTGTTCAATGTTAGTTTATTGCGTAAATTTAGCATGATTGATTTGCCTGCTTTCTTCTTGATATACATATAAATATTTCAGCTTTTTCTTCAGTATTAAAAATTTATGCTTGAATGGATATCCTTATGCACATGTATAAGAATTACATTAAGGAGTAATTTTTAAGTGGAATTTTCAGGCTTTAGTGTCCGCATATTTTAAATGTTATGAGAAATTATTTGTTCTAAAGGTGATTGTACTTACATACATTTATATCAGCAATGCATGATGGAGTCAGTATCTTCTCATCCTGGCCATTATTTCATATTATCAGACTTCAGAATTTTTATAAATCTGAGGGGTATCAAATGGACTTTCATTTTTGGTTTAACTAGTATTTTGCTAATAATTAGTGAGGTTTAATTCCCTCTTCCACAATTGTTAGTGCCTATCTAAATATTCCTTTTTATAGATTATCAAATTAGACTTTCATTTTATTATACATATGACAGAAAATAGAAAAATATTGCTTCTTTTTTATCTTCATATTTCAGCATATTTATCTTTTTGTCTTTGGTATATATCTCTTTTAAAAACAAATATTTAAATTTTATTTTGATATTTTTCACAGAATTTTTGAATCTTTAACAGAGGACTTCTACTTAATCACATTTATCGCAATTATTGATATGCCTAAATTTATTTCCACTATTTTACTTGTGTTTTATTTACTATTTTTCCCCTGCATTTCTTCCTTACCCTTTCGAAAGCTTGAATAAATTTTCTCCATTCTATCATTCCTTCCATTTGATTTACTTTTTAATATACACTATTGTTTTCTTTATAATCATTACATATTAAGAATTACCATCTTTTAACACTCTCTAGAGTTGTCAGTACCCAATTGGAGCTCAATACAGCACAGAGTTTAAGAGCTTAAGCTCCAAATTCTGGTTTTACCACTTTCTAACTGTGTGACTTTGGGGAAGTTACTCAACTCTATCAACAAAATAGAGATAAAAATAAAACTTTTCTTAAAGGTTGTTGTAAAGAGTAAATGAGTCAACATTTGTAACAAGGAAAAATCAAACCCTGATGCCTACTGAGCATTCAGTAAGTTTTAACTATAATTAATTTTCTTCTGAATGAGACAAAAAAATTTTACTTTTAAGTGTTCCTTAACCTATGTTTTAAGTGGTGGTTTTCTTTTAAGTAGATAATATGTTTTTTCAACACTCAATAATTACATAATTTACCAATAAATTTGATTGAGCTATTACAATTAAATACTGAATTTCTTAAATACTATCTACTTAGGATCTTTTGTTTTGTTTTGTTTTGTTTTGTTTGCAATTAGCATCCTTCATTTACTGGGATCCATCAATAATATCTTCAGAGTGGACCTATGAGTGATAAGAGTTTTTATACACTTGAAAATATCTTTAGTTTCTCTTCAAAATTATTATTCCTCAGAATGTTAAATATTTTCTTCTTGATTTATGAATCTTAATTAGAAGTCAAGTCTCAATCTGATTTTTTTACCTATATAAATAATCAATATTTTTCTCTAAGTTTTGAGATTTTTTTTTAAAAAAACTTTGTTTTGCTGGAATTTTATTTTTATATTTCAGGTTTAAGTCCTTTTTTTTATATACATGCTTGATACTTAGTAGGAGCTTCAAGTCAAATTTCTTTTCTACCTTTGCTTTGATTATTTGACCCCCACTCTTATTTCCTTCTTTTAATAAATGTTTATCATTTTCTATGGGCCAGGCCCTGTTTTAAGTGATTTACTTGTATTCACTCATTTAACTCTCACAGTAACTCTGTGGGGTAGATATTATTAGCACCACATCCTAGATTAGCAAACTGAAATATAAGAAATTTGGTAAGTTGCTCAATATCACACAGAGCTGGGATTCCACCTGAGCTCAGATTCGGAAACTACATTTTAAACCACTAATGTCATATTCCCGTTCATCTCTTCTTCTCTTGTGCCACATTTTAGAAGAATTTCTTGACTCATTCTTCCAGTCCACTTTCAACTTTGTCCACTCACCCTCTCTTGTGCATTTTTATCTTTAAGTAATGAATTTTTAAACTTTGAAGATTTTTTTTAATTTTGTAGATCTTTACATGCTTTTTAAGCAAATGAAATATTCATTGATGACATTTGAAGTATCTCTGTTAAATTCCTACTGTATTTAATTTACTAAGAGATTCTTCATCCATTTACTGGACTTGGCACTTTCTTTTCATGGAGCAGGTGATTCTTGGCTCCATGTTTACCTGCATGTTTATCATTTCCTTTTAGTCAGTTTGTGATAAATGTGTCTGTAATGTACAGCTTACTTTAGAAAGTTTTCCCAGGAGGAAAGGCTACTACCAGGCTGGGCACCCTGATGCATGTCTTCAGTCACTGGGGTGGTGCCTGTCAGGGAGGTGAGCCAGTGGCACAATTTCTAAGAGTATGGGCTCCTTTTGGGGTGTCCCAGGATTCCCAGGGCACTGTCACTAATCTTTAGCCCAGGTGCCCATATTTTGTGTTCTATCATTTGGGCAGATATTGATGATGGACAGAACATTCAACCTGGCTCGTCCTAAAAAATAGAATCCAACCCAACATTTTGCCCTATAACCTGCCCTATAACCTTCGTACTCCTGGTATCCACCACTAGCTAGTAAGGTGAGAGCATACCCAGAGATGTTCTACCTTTTGGAATCTGCCCTCTCCTACTTAAATTTTTGTCTATAGTTTCTTCTGTCCATCCTCAATTCATCTTCTAAAGATTTCTAAGTTTTGTAGCATTGCCTTTTGTATTGTCTTTTGGTGTGAGTATGAACTTTTTTTGTTGCAGTTGTCATTGTTGTTTTCTCCGGTTCGAACCCACCAGCCTCGGTGTACATGGCCGGCGCCCTACCTACTGAGCTAACAGGCACTGGGCAGTATGAACTTGTTATGGGCATGATTTCTGCCATTTCTGGGGATTTGGGAATAGTGGAGGGGTTGGTTATGGAATATTCATAATCTACCTTATGAAGTCTCTCTAGCTCTCTTTCTTTTGTACTTGGCCGTATGTCCTGACAACTCCTATAGCATTTCCTTCCTTAGCTCTTTCTGCAGAGATGTTTTTTATGTATTACCCCTTCAAGTTTTTCCTTGAAAGCAATGTTTACCTTAATATTGTCAGCACTCCTTTTTTGTTTTTTCTTGACATTTCTTCTCCTTGAGCAGCATTATACATGTGGCATAGGCTTAACAAGTTAGCAAAAGTGCTCTCAAAAAGAGAAGAATAAAAAAGCAAAGACACTGGCATGTTTTACAAACAGAGGCTGTTTCCTAACATAGGTTAAGGGCCCTTATCATAATTAGCAATGATAGATCTTTCCCGGCTGCAAAAACTTTGAAACTTCTATTGGTTCTTAAAAGTTGTTGTATTAAAATCTCCAATACTCCAATACCTTCTACTAGAGTAAACTTTGGTATTTCTTTTCTAATTGTATAACTCACTGCCAACCTAGCTCATGGTCACACCCATATCCTTGTATATTCTTGTATTTATGCAAATATCAATATAGATACCTGGAAACAAAATCTGTGTTAAGTGTGGCTGTTATCAGGAACATACTTTTAAGTAGAAACCTTGGGAACACAAGCAAAGCAACATCAACCTAAAGATTTCGATAAGACTAAATTATGTCTTTTCTAGTTTTCTGCCATCATTTGAAATTCTAGAGTGGACTGATACAACTTATGCTATTTTCATGCATAAATTAAAAACAGTTTTTTATGTGACGCTTTCAATAAACAAGAGAGCTTGAAAATAAAGACTTCAGATGACAAAGCACCTGAGGGTAGGAAGTAATTTTACCTACCTTCTAAAGTAAGACATGTTTTCAGTGCCATTAACAATAAAGACTAAATGGTCAGATAAGTCATATTTTGTAATTTTGTCTAATGTAATAGACTAGTTCTTATCTTCCTGTTTTTTAATTGGTCATCATAACCATCCTTTCTCTACTAAACAGTGTTTTTTGTTAGAAAAGTCTGAGGAAATCTGAGTTCAAAATACAATGCCTTCTTTTCATCTCTTTATAATTATATTTCATCCTAATTAAAATCGGGTGTTCCTTACTTCATTCTGAGTTACTTAAAATGTATTTAAGTTCTCTGAGTTTCAGTTTTCTTATTTCTATAAATAGCTATACCAATTCATAAAGAAAACATGAAAATTCTAAATGGTTCTAAACACCTTGTTTTAAGAAAAATGTAAAAACTTGATGGAACTGATTAATAAGATTTGATTAAACTAAAACACTTCTGCATAGCTAGAGAAACAATTAGCAGAGCAAATGGGAGAAAATACTCACAAGTCCCACCCCATAAAAGGGTAATACACAGAATATACAAAGGGCTCAAGCAAATTAACGAGAAAACCCAAACAACCATTTTGCCCAATCCTGGATAAAAGACATGAACAAGAACTTGTCAAAAGAAGAAAAACAAATGACTAAAAAGCATATTTTTAAAAATGCTCAATGTCATTAATCATTAAGTAAATACAAATTAAAACCACAATGAGATATCACTTTACTCCAGTTAGAATGGCTTTTATTAAAAAGTCCAAACACAATAGATGGTGATGTGGATGCAGAGAGAAAGAAATGCCTGTACACTGCTGATAGGACTACAAATTAGTACAGCTCTTATGGAAAACAGTATTTTGACTTCTTAAAGAACTAAAAGTATACCTACCAGTTGATCCAGCATTCCTACTACTGAATATCTACCCAAAGGAAAAAAATACTTTTCATCAAAAAGACATCTGTACTTGATTGTTTATTGCAGTACAATTCACAATTTCAAGGATGTGAAATCAAAGCAAATGCCCATCAATTCATGAGTGAATTAATAAATGTGTAATACCATGGAGTACTACTGAGCCATTAAAAAAGATGAATCTGGATGGAACTGGAGGCCATTCAACTAAGTGAAGTCTCTCAAGAATGGAACATAAAAGACCATCTGTACCCGGTATTAAATTGAAACTAACTGATGAGCTCACATGTGCACAGAGGGAAGTAAAACCCAGTAAAAATGAAGGCAGAGGAGGGGAAAAGCAGGAGGGGCAAAAACCTACCTAATGGGTGCAGTGAACACTATTTGAGTGATGAGCACACCTATGGCTGGAACTCAAGCATTACAAAAGTGATCCATTTCACCTAAAACATTTGTACCCCTTAATATTGGGGGGAAAATAACAATAACAAAAAGCTTGACAGAACTAAAAGGGGAAATAAAAATATTCACTACTATAATTAGAGATTTTAACATTCTTCTCTCAATAATTATGGAATATGAATATACAAAAATATTAATAGAATATAGAACATCCCAATAAGTCTATCAACCAAATTCAGTTATTGACATTTTTAGAACTTCACCCTAATTACAATGGAATATACATATAATCTTCTTAGTACACAGTGGAAGATTTCCTAAGATAAACCATGTGCTGGGCTATAAATTGATCTGTTCGGAAGGACTGATATCAATCAGAGTATGCTCTCTCATTCTCAATAAAGGAATGACACCTGGAAAACCATAAATCATATGGAAATTAAATGAGCCC
This sequence comes from Arctocebus calabarensis, assembly GCA_963573935.1. NCBI lineage: Eukaryota > Metazoa > Chordata > Mammalia > Primates > Lorisidae > Arctocebus > Arctocebus calabarensis. The sequence continues at coordinate 42,112 of CAUYON010083826.1, read as the reverse complement.
TTGAAAATAATCCACAGATCAAAAAAGATCACAAAAGAAATCAGCTGTATTTTGAAGAAAAGATAATGATAGCACAATACAAATATATTTGTGAGATTCTTAAGTCAGTACATTTAGAGAAACTTATAGCTTAAACTAATTGTATTGGAAAAGGAGAAAAATTTCAAATCAATTATCTAAATTCTCATGTTGAAGAACTAGAAAAGGAAGAGAAAATTAATCCCAAAACAAGCAGAAGGACTACAGTGATAAAGCTACAAGAAATAGAGAAACAGAGGGGAAAAAAGAGAGAAAAATCAATGGATATTTCAGTAGATGGGAAAATAGCCTTTGACGTTGCTCAACATCTATTTATGATAATAAATAGATAAATAAATAAACCAACCCTCAGCACACTAGGAACAGAAGGGAACTTCTGGGTTTGTAACCAGCACCCAGGGAAAACCTATAGCTGGAACTGTGCTTGCTGGTGAAGCTCTAACTGCTGTATCTTACTTTCACCACTTCTGCCGAACGCTATACCCAAGGTCCTACTCAGTGCAATATTTAAGGCAAGAAGTAAAGAACACAAATATTGAAAAAGAAAATGTAAAACTGTCTTTATTTTCAGATAACGTAACTGAATAGATAGAAAACCTTAATCTTTGAAAAATCCAAGAACAATGAAACAAATTTAACAAGTTTGAAAGATACATGGTCAGTTTGCAAAAATCCACTGTACATCTATAAAGCAACAAGAAGCAAAGAGTGAAGGAATTTTTAAAATACCATTCACAGTAACATCACAAATGTAATGGCAATGAATTCCATGAAAAGCATGCAAGATCTCTGTGCTAAAAACTGCAGGACACTGTTGAAAATGGGACCTAAATAGACATGTTTGCTGTATTCATGGTTTTGAAAGCTTACTGTTACTAAAATGTCAGTTATCCTCCTCCCCAAAAGTGGTTTTTAAAAATAATGCAAACATCTAGAATAAACTGGCTATAAAGTAAGAGTCTGGTGAGTCTCCTACAAGTAAAACATAAGAAAATATGACATCTATTTTGTTATTGTTGTTAATTTATTCTTTAAATTAAAGAATATGATATTGTTTTTAATTTATTCTTTAATTTCTGGTTTGTTTGTTTTTCCTGGTTGCACTTGTCAGACAAGGCATTTCAGATAACTATATAATTGTACTTTAGAACAATATGATAGCCTTTCAAGGTATAGCTCTTCAGAAGAGTCATTCACTTGTTTATTCAACAAATTATTATTGAGAACTTACTGTGCTCCAGCCCCTGTGCTCTAGGCGCTTGGGTTTATGAATACTAGAAATTCATATCTAGTATTCATAAAAGGCGAGGCCAGGCCGAGCCACACAAACCAAAGTTAGAAACTCTGAGACTGAGGCATATGTGTACCTTTAGAGTTTTCACACAACAGCAAAAACAAAGAATATATATATATTTAAGATATATCAAATGTAATGAACAAAACATTTACTTTTAAAAAATGCATCTGTAGGGTGGCGTCTGTGGCTCAAGGAGTAGGGTGCCAGCCCCATATGCTGCAGGCAGCAGGTTCAAACCTAGCCCTGGCCAAAAACTGCAGGAAAAAGCACCTGTAATATGTATTAAGTACAAACCCAAGGATAGAAATTGATGACAACTACTAATGAAGCAACACTCATGTTTACAATGAGTTTCGGCGTTTGAAAACATCTTGGTTTTAGCTCATTGAGCAGGTGCTGGTGAACATGTGGCACCAGTAAAACACACATGTGTCTGAAGGGCGTGCCAAATGGCGTAACCACTTTATGAATCTGTTTGGAGTTTCTCATAAAGTTAAATAAACAGCCACCATATGAACCAGCAATCTTCTTCCTAGGTATTTACCCAGGGGAGATGGAAATACCCATTAAAAAATAATAATAAACTCACAAATATTCACAAATGTTCTTAGTAGCTTTTTATGCATTTTAACCACAAACGTAAACAACCCAAGTATCCATCCACAGGTTAAAGAATAAACAAATGATTCTGTGTTCGTACAATAGAGAAGCAATTAAAAGGAACTGCTAATAAAGGCAAAGACGTGACTGAATTTCAGAAACACTGTTTCGTGAAAGAAGACAGATACAGAGAATGTCTCTGTGTTGTTCCATTACAGGGCATAGTACAGAAGATAGCCCTCCTCAGCGATAACATCGAAGACCAGTGCGCACCTGCAAAGGGAAACGGGAACTTCATGGTTCTGTATTTTTTTTTTTTTTTAAGCAGAGTTGCACCTTGTCATTCTCCATAGAGTGTCATGGAAACATAGCTCACAGAAAGCTCAAAGTCTCAAGCTCAAGTGATTCTCTTGCCTCAGCCTCCCAAGTAGCTGGGACTATAGGTGCCCATCACAATACCACACTATCTTTAGAGACAGGGTCTCACCTTTGCTAAGGTTGGTTTTGAACTCCTGAGTTCAGGCTATCCACCCACCTCTGCCTCCCAGAATGCTTGGATTATGGCACATGAGCCACCACATCTGGCCTGAATGTTCTGTATTCTTGATTGTGGCGATAGTTTTATGGGTGTATATCTCTATCAAAACTTACCAGGTCATACAATGTAGATGAGTATATTTCATTGTGTGTGAATGGTATATTAATAAAATTGACCTTATTTGTTTATTTATCTTTTGAGACAGAGTTTTACTCTGTTGCCCCAGTCTAGAGTTCTGTGGTGTCATAGCTCACAGCTACCTAAAACTCCTCCTGGGCTCAAGCGATCCTCTTGCCTTAGCCTTCCAACAGCAGGGAATACAGGAGCCTACCATAATTTTTCTATTTGTTTTTTAAGTACGGAGGACATCTCACTCTTGCTCAGGTTAGTCTCAAACTCCTGAGCTCAAGCGATTTACCTGACCTCAGCCTCCCAGAGTGCTAGGATTACAGGTGTGTGCAATCTTGCCCAGCCAATAAAGTTGATTTTAAAGAGAAAAACAAAGCGAGTAGAAACTAGTCATTATATAAAATTTTCTATTTTGGACAATGTAATTAAAGCAAACTAAAGTCTACAAATATCTACTGAGAGATACAAGTATCTACAGGTATAATTTGTATTGGCAAAACTAGAAATGACCAGAAAATGACATGCATGACGTTGAAATGGCCAGATAGTTTAGGAAGAATCGAGGAACTGAAAGGGAAGAGAAGCACACACATCTGGCATAATGCCCCCAGGGTCGTGAGTGGCTCTGCTTCAAGCCCCAAAGAGGAGGATGCCGGTTTCTCTTCAGCCCAGTACACGCACGAGGAGAGAACTGCTGTCTGCAGGACACAGAGGGACCAGGATGCAAAGCCCTCTGTGTGGCCACATGTGGAAGAAGCCAGACAGGGCCTGATCTGTGTCTCCATCTGCTCTGGGCTGGCAAGAGTCTTAGTGAGAGATGTGCTCAGCAGCCCAAATGTGCTTATGATTTGTAAATAAAACAAAGTCAAACAACGGCAAGCAAATAGTGTGTGGTGCGCCTTCTGTCCAGATTCAACCGTGGAGTCAGTGAGGGCTGGGTGTGTTGAGAGAGCCATGTCTCTGGGTCAGTGCCGTATTCTGGTTTAGAAATCAAGGATCCTGGCCTTCACTTTGAAAATGAATCTGCTCACTGTACAAAAACGGACTTAACATAAATAATGTGGCAGCCCTCGTGGAGAGGCCTCTGCGATGCTGGTGGTCTCCAAGCACTCACGGTCTGGCACTTCATGTTACGTTCAAAATCACGAATCATTGTAAGACACATAAATATGTCACATCAGTTGACTTCGTACATCACCAAATCCCTGTCTAATTTTTCAAAGATTATCCTCTGCCCAGATGAAGTCTAGGCTCTCTGTTCCAACGGGGCTTACTGGGTTGTCATATCACCACGTCACAGCTTGTATTTTTATTATGTGAATGAAAATTGTCCAGGAATGTTGAACTGAATTCAGAGTTACTAACAGTTCATACAGTATTTAGGAAAACACATTACATTGGATGTTGCCGTAAAAGTCCTTTTTTAAAAAATCCACCCAAAGGAAGACCCGACTTCCCGTGTTGGTTACCTTGGCTGTTTTAATTAAAATTGCCAAGCGGACAGAATCCGGCCCGCTGCTTCTGTGGGTGGGATTTTCGCCCATGCGTCTCCCTGAAGTTGGTTCTCTTTACTTCCCTTGGGATGTATCAAAATCCCCTCGGGTCCATCTTTTCCATTTATCCACACATCTCACTCCCACCTACTTCAATTACAAGTCCCACTTCCTTGGGTTATCGACTATTTGATTTAAATAATTATATTATAAATAGATTATCCTATTATTGAACCTGCAATCCCACTACTAGGTCTTTACTTCACTCCTCCCAAAACAGTCATTTTACCATAAGGACAGAGGCACTTGAATATTTATAGAAGCACAATTTGCATGTTCAAAGATGTGGAAACCACTCGGGTGCCCTTCACATATGAAAGTATTAATAAACTGTGGTACATGAATACCATGAAATATTATTCATCTATAAGAAAAATGGAGATTGGGACAGTGCCTGTGGCTCAAAGGAGTAGGGTGCTGGCCCCATATGTCAGAGGTGGAGGGTTCAAATCCAGCCCTGGCCAAAAAAAAAAAAAAAAAGAAAGAAAAGAAAGACGGAGGTCTTATATCTTTTATACGATGAACTTGGAGAGTACTCTCCTGAGTAAAGTATCATAAGAATGGAAAAACAGGCATGGCAGGTACTTAATATTAATTCGAAATTTGTAGATTAATAACTACCTGCTCACATGAGAGAAAAACTTGGTTGAATCCAAGAGGAGGGCAGGAAGGGAGGGGTCAGCAGGTCCCTTCCCAGGGACCAATGCACAATGTATGGCAGCTGTGTGAGGGACAAGCTACAAGTCTGATTTTACCTTACAAATGCAAGCAGTGTGGCCTGGCTGCATGTACCCTGCATGAATTGGATATTTTAAAAAGAAAGACAACATAAAAAAGAAAGGAAAGGAAAGAGAATTGTGACTTTTACTTGTTAAAAACACACACACACATACACACACACTAAAGACATCAGTATTCTGAGGAAACATTTGGTTTTTGAAAGGGAAGGAAGAAACTTAGCAGAGCTCCAAGTCTGCGTTTCTGGACCTAGTCTCATGGTACCCCTCACCATGCAAGCAACCACTTTACTAACCTGAATAGAAGTAAAGACAGTTTCTTCTTTTAAAACTCACATTTAGTCCGCCATCTTTGTATCCACTCAAGGCTTCGGATCCCAGAAAATCCACTCCAGTTCTGTTACGGTGTTTTCATGTGTAAGTTGAATGTCTCACCTGTTGCCACCTGGACCTTTCCTGCTCATTCTCCTTTCCTTCCCCACATCTCTGTGCCTGCCCTTGCTACCAGCACTTTTATTTCCCATTGTGTCCCACTATCTTCTGCCCATCCTCTGCTGGACATCACTATATCTGCAGTACTTGTCACCTGTCATTCACAACCAACACCTGCAAGCAGGACTTTCTCCTTCTTCAAGGTGTCAGTGCCACCCAGGGCTCAGAAGGAAATGGGGAAAAGGTCTAGCTCTCCTCTGGATTGCACTCTGTTGCAGGAACCTGATATGATAGTTTTGCCCTATTCTCATAACAAGTTTTACTGAATTAGCTCATTCAGTTGTCATTTATTGTTCTATCCAAGAAAGGATTCAGACGTTGAAATATAGTAATTTGGGGAGTCAGAGCTTCAATGACTAATGGCATGGCTGTGTGACAGAGAATCTGCTATTCTCAGAATGGTCCTGTTAGCACATTGAAAAAAAATTAATGAAGGAGCCTATTTCCACATTTTCTCTTTTCCTTCAAATGACCTCTCCCTCAAAGGACGTCTATCCTCAGACAAACTAACATCTGGTTGACTCACAGGTGTGTGTCCTGACACAGGTGAGCCTGGGATCAAGGCAAATTACGCTAAAACTGAGACAGCCATTGAATTTCTGATCAATACAATTCATAAATTTTGTATAAGTTTTCAACTCAAACATCTTGTGGAATTATGTTGATATAAAGATGAGAGATGCTTTGTTTTCTGAATGTACTTAACCACTTTTTAGGCTGAGATATTGAGTTTCACTCTAGAATTTTAGTCTATTTAATAGATAAATATGATAATTGTATCATATTTATAAATATGATAAATGTGATAATTTTATTGGGATAAATATTAGAATTTTTTTTCTTGAGGAGTGAACTCTTGGAAATGTTCTAGACATTGAGTTAACAATATCAAGTTTATGGGATAAAAAGGGCCTCTCTGGCTGTTGGGTGGTGATCTGATTGGAGAGGAGGATGAAGGTTTTTGTACTTGTCCCAGAAAGATGATGGATGGTTGGACTGGGGTGGTGACAATGGAAGTGGAGAAAGAATCTAAGAAACTGAAGAGATATTTTGGAGATGTGGTGTAGATATCATGCGTGCAGGTGTCTTGGGTCAGCTTGGACCACCATGACGAAACTCCATAGCCTGGATGGTGTAAGCAACAGTTCCCAGGGTGCCTGTTTGGTCAGGCGCTACTGAGGGTTCTCTTCTTGGCTTGTAGGTGGATGCCTGTTCCCTGTATCCTCATGTGTCAGAAAGAGAGAAAGGGAGAGTTTTGTGGTACCTCTTCCTGTAAGGACACTCATTCCATGAGGCCAGTGCCTTCATGATCTCATCTAAACTTAATTAGTTCCCAAAGATCCCATCTCAAGTTACCATAATATTATGGGTCAGAACTTCAACATATAAACTTGGTGGGGGACACCCATGCAATTCATTCCATAGCAGTGTGCATTTGCATACACAATCATCTAGAGCTGAGACCTAGAGTCAGAAACTCTTCACTCGTGTAGACTTGGAAGTCAATGTGGAAGATGGTGGTAGCTGTGTTTGGGGGTTTAGATTCATGCATAACTAGCAAGTTACTGATACTCTTTAGATCTCAATTTTCTCATCAGCAGGTTGAGATTAATAAAAGATGTTTTGAAGAAATTTAGAAGTTGGAGATAACATATTCTGAGGGCCTGGTTGAGAGCCTGATATGTTTTCATGTGGAAATCATTGGCTGATTATGAGACTAATGTTCTGCATGTTCCTAGAAAACAGAGTCAGAGAATAAGAATTTATTAATGTTTATTCAACGTTCTCTTCAAGTCCTTAGACATGAGTCATTAGAAATGTACTCTGCCTTTATACATGGGTGGTTTTCAGAACCTCAACTTTAAATGTGATCAAAACAATTTATTTAGTCAAGAGCCATGTATACTGAGGACCAGTTCTGTGCTGGATATAGTACTAAGGACTTGAGACCCTGTAGGGAATCAAAAAAGACTTGGTCTGAGCCTTCTGGAGCTCATGGTATACAATTAAATAGGGATTTGGAATAAATAGCAACAAATTGGAGGGGTCCTATGAAGAAGGGAGTGTGTAGGGGGTAGGAGCATGTCATGGGGGCACTAAACTTGTCTTGGGGGTTAGTTAAGTCATCTTTAGGGCAGCAACTCTAAGCATGAGATGTGATGAAGATGGGCAAGATTGGTGCAGACAAAAACTGAAAAGTGGAGTATTCCAGGCAAAGAGAGCAGTATGTCTTTATGTTTTGGAGAGGCCAAAGAGTATGGGTCCTTGGAGAAATGGACAGAAAAACACCACGGCAAGAAATTAGAATAGGAAGGACAAAACAAGTGGTCCAGGATGAGGATAGGACAGTGGACAGAGCACAAAGTATGAGGATCTTACAGATCATATTAAGAATGCTGGAAATTTCTGAGGACAGTAAGTAAGAGGGCAATGAAGAATGATAATGAAATGTCATGTACAGATTCTGCCCTCTAATCCAGGAATGGTAGAGGAAAGAACTTTGACGGAGAAACAACACCTAAGGGCATCACAAAGAGTGGTGACCAGGAGCCCGGAGTTTGGAGAACTTCAGTCTTAGTTAAACAAACTGATGAGGAAACAAATCAAAGAGGCAGCTACTGAAAGATACTAGTTGGAAGAAATGGAATGAAGTTCTGCCCAGATCGGAAGAAATTTTTAGGCCTACAAGTAAATAAGGTGAACACAAAATCTTATGACACTTTTTTATTAGCTAAATGGAGTGGGAATATTTCTATGTTGCAGAGAACAGAAGACCTAGTATTTAAATTGGTTTTAAAAAATTGATTGACTAGTTGAGAGCCTGATATGTATTCTGACTCACTTGCTTATTTCCAGAAATAAGGCAGTCATTCCAAAGTTAGCTGAACCTGATTCCAGATGTACTTTTCTGTCTATCTCCCTGCTGTACCTGTCTCTGTGAGGCTTACATTTCCTCCTGCCTCCTGTGGGCAAAATGGCTGTGGTACCACATACAATACTACCTATGAGAGGAAAGAGTGTTTCTTCCCTTGGGTCCCTATTAAAAAGAAGAGAAACTTCTTTCCAGAAATCTTGAATAATCTTTTCCTCATATGATTCGAATTGTATCCTGTACCCATTTTTGAAATAATTGTTGAGTTGGGGGATTGCCATGTACAGATTGGCTTATCCCTGAGCTCCTGCTCCAGTTAAGATAGCAAGCTTGATGAGATCACCTTTGAACAGGTCAGGCTCACCCCCATTGATGGAAAATAGAGAGCCTCCTTTGGAACACCTGGGCTGCATGAGGGAGGGATGGGAACATAGGCAAATCCAGACCCCATTAGGAATCAGAAAGAGAGGAATATTGGTGGAAACCAACAATCACAACAGGGATTGGCAAATGTTTTCTGTAAGGGAACAGATGGTAAATATTTTAGGCTTTTGCAGCTACTCAACTCTGCCATTGTAGTGGGAAAGTAGTTTGGATAATATATAAGTGAATGAGTAAAAGTTTATTCACAAAAATATGTCAAATTTGGTTCTGGAGCCATACCCTGGGAACCCCTGACCCACTCTATCTCATATTAGTCACTGAATCTTAGCCTCTCCCTCTAAATTATTTTCCATCTAAAAATGCCCTTGATGTTAATTTTACCTTTATTTTTCATTCATATATAAAAGTGCTGGGGGCAGGCTCCTGAGGCAGTGAGTAGAATGCGGTTCCAAGATAGCAAGATAAACTGCGTATTTTACCCCTTGGTCCTGCACCCTGTGATGGGTTCTGTCCCATAGAGATGGCTCGTTTGTCGTGCTCTGACATTTCCAAATGGTGTTATTTGAAAAGCTTTAAACTTAATCCAAATAAAGAATGTAGACCTCATTTCATATTTGTTGCCCTGCACACTCACAAAGCTTCAGAAATTTTGCTAAATGTGGAATTGGATATGAGTCATATAATTTTTACTAGTGGAGTCATAGCTAAATCAGAAAGACAAGACACAAAGGGACATTAAAGGTGATAAATATGATATGTTACCGAGACTGAGTATCCAACATTTGCATGTTCTTCCTGGTCTTGTTCTATTTTGGAAGAGAAATTGGGGAATTAAATTCTAAGAGGAGAAGGAGAAGGATTTACTCTCAAGTTGCAAGAAGTGAGGAAAGGGCAAATGCTTTCTCACTGAGACCAGTTCTGTTCATTTTCTGGCACTGTATGTGACAGGAAGTGATTTCTGACTCACTTGCTTATTTCCTTCAGATTTCAGCTGAAGAGACTTGGAGGCGGGAGTTACAAACTGGACACTCAGGATCAGAAAAGCAACTAAAACCAGAGCGGAAGAAGAGGTGGTTAAAAGGGAAACTTAAGGCAGAAAACCACAGATATTCATACGCCAAAACTTTAACAATATTACATATAAAATAAGGGATGCAATACTGATCAATCAATTAGACACAACCACTGGCCGAGAAGAAATAAAGGGAGATGTGTCAGTCCAAATCGATTTTTTGAGTCTAAAAAGTAGCAGTGAGAAACTGAAGAATAAATCACATGCGTAAACTTTAAGAAATCATATTTTTATATTTTCTCAATCTGTTGACAAAATTGATGTTGGGCACACTACTCCAGATAGCAATGAGGAGGCGCTATCGGTCCAATTTGTATTGATTGTGCCTTTGCTTCTCCCTGTTACCTGAATGTTTTCTTTGTTTGCTTTTCTTTCTTTCTCTCATTTTTTTCCTTTCTTTCTTTCTCTCTCTCTCTTTTTTTTTTTTTTTTGGTCCTTTTGATAATATAAAAAATTAGAAATTAGGCATGAGTTCCCAAAAAGCTTTCTTTGTGTTCTTGCCAAATCAAAGTACAGTATTTACTAAGACGCATCATAAAAAGTAAATAGTGAAAGGGTTGTATGGTCCTGTGAATTCCCGAACAAAGATGATAATTCAGAATAATATTATAAAACAAACTTGGTAAGAGAAAAGATGTGACAAGCTAGTGTCAACTGTCCTAGCTATAGAGCAGATAGAGCTGGACTGAGAAAATCTCCACCTAGGCTTCAGCTTAGGACAAAACCAAACTTAAAAAACAGTGTTATCTTTACAATTTTATTTTCTCCTCTTGTCTAAGAGAGCCTTGGCCTAAACTGATGAGAAAAACAAGCAAGCATCCATTCCTCTGAATCAAATGTATTTTAGGAGGCAAGAAATTTATTCTTCCTAATGTCATTCTCACTCTAGGATTATGTAAAGATAAGAAAAAAATTAGAAACCCAGAAACCTAGCTGGGCTGCAATGGGGAAGATTGCGGGTGGCCTCACCTGCTATAGGAGGTAGCGTCTCTTAGAGAAAGTGGGAATAAAACCAAAAAGACTCTGAAGAGCTGCACATTCTGTGATTTTACTTTATAAGCATTGTATCAGTTCAGAAATCCAACCAAGTTGTAGGAATAGGAAAAGGTGCCCTCACAGATAAACAGAAAAATCTGTGTGAAAACCTCCCAGAAGCCAAGAATTAGATCCAGTATCAAGAGACTGTACAAGCTCTGAAAGTTCGCAAGTGGCTTTACCATCACACAGTGTACAAATAATAAGACCAACGTCCTCCTTTTCATCTCGTTGCCACAGTAGACTTGAACCTGGACAGGTTTCACCCTCAAGGATGTGAAGACAGCAATAACTCCAAAATTTAATAATGGGTGCATTTAAAAAATGCTCTAGAGCAATATACAGATATATATATATACACACACACACATAAATCTGTATATCTAGAGCATTTAGATGACTAAGAGGAAGTCTAAAGGCTAATGCAAAATCCCTGTGAGAATTCAGACAATTGTTTAGCTTTCCCAACTTCGTTTAAAGATGCCATAATCTCTGCCCCATATCATAAAGACCAAATAGTTTGAGATAAAAGGGGACTTGCATTAGAGTAATGAAATTCGAGAAGAGAAGATGGAATTGCTTTCAAGATAGGAAAGTTGGACTATAGAAGTTCTGCAGGACATTAAAGACTTAGTAGTAGAATTAAAATTAGCCCCGAGGGCAGTAAAGAAAAAACAAAAATGTTGCTATGGAAGCCAAATTTGTGAATTCCTCAACAAGGGTATGATCTGGCCCCAATCTACTTCAGCCGTTAGCCACTCACCACTCTCTCCCTATTCTTCAGTCACAGGTCTTCTTTTCTTCCCTTAAATTCACCAAGCTCTTCTCCGTCTCAGGGCCTGCTAAAACCTCTGGCAGGGGTGAATTCCCTACACTTCACTTGGCCAACTTCTCATCCTATGTGGGGCATTTACCTGACATCTCAGAGACTCGGTTTCCCTATGTATAAATCCAATTAATAACAGATTTCTTCAGTCTGTTGTCATGAAAATAACTTGAGATAATTAAGTGTAAGAGCTTTACCCAGGGCCTTGTGCATAGTGTAATAAGTGCTTGAAACATGTTAGGTGGTAATGGCATCAGTAGTGTAACGATAGACCTTACACCTTTAATAACTATCTTGCTCCCCCCAAAACCAATACTTGCCTTTTTTGTTGGTGCTTATATATTCTGCACCTAAAAGATGCAGCAGAGGTTATGAAAGTTAGAAGTAAAGCCATACTACTAGAAGAACCTTTTTTTCCTTTTTCTATTTTGGTAGTGAGAATACTCAAAATGTTGTTAACCATGGGAGGACATCTTTTGAGCCAATGAACATGTTGGCTATAAAGAAAAAGACTCACTGTATTTCATTAAAATTCACACCAAGGCACAATCTAGAGTACTCAATGTCATAGACAAAATGTAAATTTCTGTAAGAGGAAATAATAAAAAGACAAATAACCCATAAGTAAATAAGTGAAAATTAGTTTGGTGTCAAACTTCTTCGGTGCAGCTTTAAGTGGCAGAAGAAATGGAGACCCTCCAAGCAATTTTGAGAGGAAAATGTTGTAAACCAACGACTTTATACCGTTAAGCTGTCTTTTATATGCAAAGGCAACAGAAAAACACCCTCAAAAGAAAGGAGTCAGAAATTATTAGCCACATACACTTTGTGGAAAAGAAAAGTTCCTTGAAGAAGTATTACAACCAACTGAGAAATCAAAACTAAATGTCTGAATCTGGGAAAATAGTCATAAAAGTATTGGCAACATGTACTGAAACAAGTTAAAATTAGGAGAAATCCAGATAACCATAAGCCTGTCATAAAACTGGACGCAAATGGCTATTGTCCTCACCAGAGAAGATAAAATATTTTAATGAAAAGTGATATGAATAATCTAAATATATAAAGCCATAATACTTTAGCAAAGACCAAGATGTGAATGGAGAAAAGAAAATGTAAAAGTGAGTTAAACATTTTGCTTCGACTAGTGTGATGATAAAGATACAATTTTCCTAATTCTAATAACTTGTAAATTATAGGTGAAAGAATAAATTTGAAAAGCTTGAAGGTAATTTTAGCAAAGTTAAAAAAAAATGTTCTGAGCAAAAAGAAAGTAAAGGGAAATCTCAAACAGCAAACACAGAAAGAAAGGAAAGAAGACATAGACCAAATGTAATATTTATAAGAGTAACTATAAATGAGATAAACTCACTTAATAAAAAAGAGGTCTTCAAATTTATATGTTAATAAAACTAAGTCCAGTTATCCTCTGTGGACTAAAGACATACCTAAAATGAATTCATATGAAAATGTAGCTAGGCAAATGGGAGCAAAACAAAAAAAGGAGTTATATTCCTAGGACACTGTGTAGAATTTAAGATTGAGAGCATCAAAAGAGCACTATTTGATATTGTAAAAACTAAATAATCGAGCACCAATTGACTTGTATGTGCCAAAATCATTGCATAAAATATAGGTAAAGCTAGCATTCTTAAAAATGCAGGGAGAAATTTATAGAAGCATGCCTATCTTAACGTAATTAAAAGAATAACCAATAGATTTTGAAAAAATATATATTAATATAATTAATAACCTTAATTCAAAGGGTATATTTTAAACTATGTATTCTACTAAAAGCAGATAATGTCCTTTTTCAGGGAACATGGAACTTAAACAAAATGTTACATATTAAGCTACAAATAAAATCTCGAGTTTCAAAACATAAAAATAAAGTAAATGTAAAAGGGAACGAAGGCAATAGCTTTCCCTTCTTGCCACTGAGAAGTATTTAGAAATACAGTGGAAAAAGATCCTAATCACTAAAACAATCACAAATATAAACTGCCTGGGAATTAGCTTACAAGTGAAAGTACAGATGAAGAAAACCCATAAACGTTTACCAAGGAGCTCAGAATAAGTTGGAAATTCATGGAGGAATTTCAGAGGACGGTGGGAGGTAACCATGAGAAGACATCCCTTCTCCCCTCAGGTCTAGAAATTCAATGCAATTTCAAATAAAGTTGGAATGATATATAGGAGAAAACGGAATTCCCCAAATTTCTTTGTGAAATGAAAGAGTAATTAGACAAGCATAATGCAATCAAAGAACGTCTGAGGAAACCCTAACAAGATTCTTGCTAACGAGAACTTATGAAGCTGAAGTTATTACAGGAGCAACCAGGTGTGTAGGGAGGGAACCAGCCTCCATGAAACAGTCTGCGACAGCGCTTCTGAGTGGGCCCTGGGACCATTAACTAGGGCATCCCTGGAAATTGATAGAAAAGCACATTCTCAGGCTGCACCCTGGATCTACTGAATCAGAAGCTTAATGATGAGGTCCAGAAATCTGTGTTTTAACGTATTCTCCGGAAAACTGTGATGCATACTGAAGTTTGAGAGCTGAACTCTTCTATGTATTGTGTCCTCATTTATACATACGTACAGAAGGTGCCAAAGACTGTATACACATTTTAAGCAATGCTATCTATATATTACAGCTTGAATTGAAGTTGCCATTACTGGTCAAGCGTGCTGCACATGCTATGTACATCGATTTTACCTGCAATTGGTACACTTTTGGGGAATGATTGATTTTCTTTCCAACAAGATCTCTTAAAATGTGAATACTCCTTTTTGGCACCTCTCATATATATTTCAGAACTAGAAATTGGTTTTGCACACTTATTAAGATGTAATGGAAATTGAGCGGATGAAGATAACTCAAGATGACGGAATCAAGAAGATGAAAGAGTAAGGGCTCTCCGACTGGAGCAGACCAAAAAGTCTAGGGCTGAAAAGTACTTTAACAGCAGCCCCAGTCTGGGTCCTCATCCTACTAGAACACATCCAGGTGACCATGGACAAGTTGCTTCATCTCACATGAGGCCTGGATGACTTAGGTTTTTTTTTTTTTTGTGATGCTGGGTGGAACGTGTTGACATGAGAAGTCCCTTTTCCTTCTAATGTGCTCCTGAATCTAGAATAAAATTGTACCTCCACAAAACCCAACTGGAGATGTGCCAAAGATCCGGCTTCATTTTCTCCCCTATCATTTAACTGAGTCTCTCTCTCAGTGTTCCATGTCTACTGCTGGTGGAAGACATAACTTAGTCATTTCTCAGAACACTCAGCTCTGTCTAAGTCACTTGATTCTGAATTTCACACCTTCCTCCTTCCTTGGTGGCAGAGAGATCCTGGGAGCCACATGCTGTGGGAGAGGAGTGGGGGAGCGCATGGTCCCTGCCCTTCATCTGTCCTAGGCACGGCATACACCGGAATGCTCTGTGGGCATCTCTCCCCACGGGTGTCATTTGAAGTTGCTTCGATCCCACCCAGTCTCCAGCTGCACAGCGCACACCACTTTCCATGACAGCATTTTCTCCTACTGGTGATGCACAGACCCCTTTCGATCCACAACGTCTTCCTCAGCTAACCTCAGTGCCCCCGTTCACCCCATACCTGAACTCTGAGAGGTGAAGACACTCTCCATACCTTGCATCCCACAAAACCATAGATCCCCTCTGCTTTACTTTTTTTTTTTCTTTTTTTGAGACAAAGTCTCACTTTGTCCCCCTTGGTAGAGTGCTGTGGCATCATAGCTCACAGCAACCTCTAACTCTTGGGCTTAAGCTCTTCTCTTGTCTTAGCCTCCCAAGTAGTTTGGACTACAGGTGCCTGCCACAATGTCTGCCTATTTTTAGAGGTGGAGTCTCGCTTTAGGTCAGGCTGGTCTCAAACCCATGAGCTCAGGCAATCTACCCACCTCAGCCTCCCAGAGTGCTGGCATTACAGGTGTGAGCCACTGAGCCCCTCCCCCCAATCCCTTATCATGAGATTGGGGTGCCTGAAGGGTTGCATTTGGCCGCTTAGTGCACATACAGATTTTTTTCCAATTCAAAGGAGTCCCCCCACAAATTTCTAGAAATAAAAAAGAATCTTTGCAATTAAAAACTCACCAGTCAAGTTAAATCCTATATTTGACATAGCTAAAGGAAGAATTACTGAATTAAAAGATAATACTAAGAAAATCATCTAGAATACAACATTAACATCCTTTGGAAAAAAATACAATGCATGGAAGGTTCTGACATGGATCTAATAAGAGCTATTATATAAGGAAAAGATAGGACAGCTGAGAAACAACACTTAATGGAACACACTTTGTGGGTCAACAAACAGATTTTTATGAATGCTCATGCATACTGATAAAAACGTGCACCCCTCATTTACTAGGTACAGCGCTCTAGACACACCCATTAGGTCAAGTTTGTTGAAATTGTCCTTCAGATTCTCTATGACCTTATCAATTTGGATCTGTTTGTTCTAGGACAATGGATAGTTGTGGTTCTTCTTCCATTATGATTGTGGGCTTGTATTAGTATATTTCTCCTTAACACTACGTATTCTTACCAATTTTTACTTTATTTTGGGATATCTTATTAGCTGTATAGAAATCCAGAATTATATCTTTCTGGTGAATTCAAACATTTATAATTATGATTTGTCCATCTGTATCTCTAACAATACTTTTTGTTTAAAAGAAGAGTCTGATATTAATATAGCTGCACCAACTTTCTTTTGGTTAGGGAAAGATTTGCATGGCATATCTTTCTACATTCATCTACTTAAACCTCTCTATGTCCCCCTTCTTGGATGGGATTCATTGAAATATTAACAAGACTTTGTTGAAATATTATCAGTGTTTCATCGTTTCATCTAGTATGACAATCTTTGATTTTCCATGGAAACATTTTGTCCATTTATATTTAGTGATGATTGATGCATTTGAATTTAAAACTACCATTTTATTTTGTGCTATTCATCCTGTACTTTTTATGCCAATTTAACTCTCGTGTTATCTTGGGGATGAGTTAATGGTTACCACACAGCTTATATCACAGGTTTATAACTTGCAAATTCTAATATTGGCCGATATTTTCATCCTCTTTCTGAACAAGACAAAGCCACTGTGGGGTCTTTAAATATATTTACCCTCTGACTTGTTGTCATATATTTTGATTCATTCTGTATTCCAGAACTCACCAAAACATTATTATTTATAGTAATAATTTTTATTTATAGACTCAATATTCATATACATTTATCCACATATTTATGTAATTTCCATTTTAAAGAAATTTTCATATTCACATTCCAATACCAACATACCCGTATTATATGCTCATTTGGGATAAATGGATGAAGAAATGTGGCTTTAAAATCTTTAACAATGTTTCACAATGCCTTTGTTTTGCAGCTTAGTCACTGTGGCATCTTCTTGAATGAAAAGTCAAAAGCTTGCGGTCTGATGCGTGCTGTTATAATGGGCCACCAAGGCAGTATTTACAATGACTCAGAAAACCAAGCATGTGGGATGGCTTTGTCTGGAATGGTTTGATTTTATTTTAACACAATCTTACTCTCGACCACTCCATATATCCTAATCACATTTTCTAAATTACAATGAATGTTCTTT
Source organism: Arctocebus calabarensis (assembly GCA_963573935.1). Taxonomy (NCBI): domain Eukaryota; kingdom Metazoa; phylum Chordata; class Mammalia; order Primates; family Lorisidae; genus Arctocebus; species Arctocebus calabarensis. The sequence continues at coordinate 24,903 of CAUYON010083826.1, read as the reverse complement.
TAGGATTCTGTGGCACTCCTTTGAAATGACTAGAAACATCCCAGCCATGGCAAATCCAAGGGCAAGAACCACATAAATGATATAAACCAGCCAAGCTCAAATATTTGAGTGCAATGCAACATTTTGCAGGGATTCTGAGAGTTCGAATTTAGCAGAGAGGTCAAGAGAGCAGCCCTGGAAGTGAAGAAGGCATTTGAGGGCGGAAGGTGGCTCGTCTATGAGAGCAAGGAATCTTTCCTGATGTTAGCTAAATTATGTGAGCTAATGCCTTTCAGCAATTAGTCTCTGTGGAATCACAGGGCTGGGAACCTTGGGATAGCTTCCATTTTGTCAGGAAATGGAGCACTTGGGTTCTCTTCTTACTTTTTCTTACCCTTCTTACCTTGGAGAGTTCTGTGAGGTTATGTGGGTTCCATGTATGACCATATATATATATAGGACATATTACTGATGGTCCTGATTTTATATAGCATCCTCCCCACCTTTCTTATTTCGACCTTCACATGGGAGAAAGTATTAGGTCTTGAAGCATCCAAGTTAATCCTTAGGTCTTGATGCCCTTGGGAATTACCCTGTCCAACCTGATGTCTTCACTGCAGAGAGAATCCTTTGGCCACTCCCCCTCCCCCCCGCCCCCCCCTCTGTCCCCAGCTATTATGAAGAGGGGTGTGGTACTTTTCCAGTTTAGGGCAATTTTTTCCCCTCCTTGCTTCGGTGTAGGTTCTACGGCAAGTGAAGTCTGTCTGTCTGAGTTTTATCTGCTAAGTCCTGTAGCCCAGCTACCAGTAAAAACTCATTTCCAAGGTAATACATGGCGTCTACCCATGACAGCCTGTGGACTAAAACTAAACCCATAAATGCTAAGGTAAAAGCTGCATTTTTCCCTCTCGGCCTTTTCATCTCCTCACCGCAACAGGGACAGAGCAGAACTTAGATCTTGTCCACAAGTGAAGATGGCAGAACAAAGGGAAGGTTCGCACTGTTTCTCCAACACATCCTCAGATCTGGGCACATCCTCAGAGCTGGGCTGGGTTTTTCCAAGCCAAGGGATTTCTCTCCTCCCATATTCTCTAGCTCTTGCTTCTTAAGGCTGCTAGAATATTGCATGGAACATGTATATACAAAATAACTATTCATTGTTTATCTGAAATTTAAATTTACATGGGTATGGCTGTATATTACCCGTAACCCCCCACCACTTATTTAGATGTCTTGTTGCACTGCCCTCTGTTGCCCAGTGTGTGTTGTGAGTTGTCTGCTCTATAGGTCCGTGAACTCTTGGGAATTACTCTAGTCCCTAATGGCACCTGATTCAGTGCCAAACTTGTATTCTGATTGTTTTGGCATCAGTTTATTTTGGCTCAACACAGACTCCTTCAAAACGCTGTAGACAGGTTTAAAGTTGTTAAGAGTTCGTGTATCATTATAAAAGTTTTGAGATACACAAAACTCAAGAAATTTAAAATCTATGCACACCAAAACAAATGAAGCCCTCCCAGCAACACTGATAGCTGAAGAAGTTGAAATTTGCACCAGCTAATCAGAAAGAACACTGTCGACGACCTTTCTTGGAAGTGAAATCATGGCTCATAACCCAGTCTGTCTCAAAACTTTCATAGTGACCCACATATTAGAGGGCCAATGCCACAGGGCATAAAAATGCATAAATATGGTTTCTGGTTCCAGAAATGATGCTGCAATCAATGTCTGTTCTTTTAAATTAATAATCGTAGCAGCAAAGTTTAGAGTCATCCGTGCAACACTCATTTCCAACAGAAATATGATGTGATCCTCACATATATTTTGAAATTTTCTAGTCACCATATTTAAAAGGTAAAAAAGAAATATATAAAATTAATTTTAATTATATTTAAACTCTGTATTCAAAATGCTGTCATTTTCACATGGAGTCAAATAGAATTATTAATGAAACATTTTACATTTTTTCATACTAAGCCTTTAAAATCCAGCCTGTATTACACATTTATCGCACTTCTCAATTTCATTGCCAAATTTCATCAGGCATACTTAATTTGTATTTGTATTTCATAAGATGTCATTCAAGTAAATTCACATACCCAAATTAAGTCAAAAACACCTAACTGAATTTCAGTAACTGAATTGAAAATAGCTTTGTTAACATTTAAATTTAGTTATATTTACATAAAATAAAATAAAACACTCAGTAGCCACAGCACAGACCTAGATAGTGTCTGGAGCTTCTTCTCAAATCCTTTAAACCCGACCAAACAAGCCAAATAAAACAAACCTACAAGCACTGCTATCTTCCCAGGGTCTGGAATCCACAGTGTTCTAATTCCCTGCAGTGCCTAATAATTCCTCTTTGCTGCCATAGCAAATCTCCCTTGAGCAATTATTTTTTTTTCAGTGACAAAAATCATGCTAATGTGGTTTGACTTAAAAGCTGCCAGACCCCATCTCTGCTGAGTGAATTTCTTGATTTTTCAGGTTGCCTGCTGGATGATGTCTTCATTAGAGAAGCCCATTCCAGTTTATTGCTAAAGACATATTACATCCTCCGCAGCTGAAACGGTCTGAACCAGTCTGAGAATGCGAACTCCAGAACCTCCCCCGCAGTCCAAACAGTTTGTGGACTATGTCTAAATAGTCTGTTGCACTAACCACAACTGAGGAATTTATTAGAGTGTTAAAGCACTGTAACAAAAATGTTGTCATTCAAAGGCTTGGGGGAGGAGTGAAGTATTCCTAGGGCCAGACGCTGGGGCTCTGGCAAGCCTCCAGACGAAGTGTCAGGATCCCAGGATCAAAGGTGATTGAGAGGCATCTAATCGAGGAGTGCCACTCTTGATATCTGTGGTTTCCTTTCCAGCAGTGGAATTCGGTGCAGACCTTTGAACAGCTCCACAGCCAGCTCTGGGGCCCTGCAGGAAGAGGCGTGAGTGGATTCCTGGAAATTACAAATCATGGGGGTTGGGTGCTTGCCTGTATCATTCTGGGACTAGCCTCATCGTTTCTAATTGTTAACACAGGACGTCCTCACCAGTAACCAGGATCTCCCAGTGCAATTCATTTATATCTAATGCTGATGCAGCTGTTCAAAAAATTAAATAAGAAGAGAAATACACAAAAGATAGCAAAACAAATCACAGAAGTGCATATGTGGGAAAAAATTGCAAGATATTAATACAGTCTCACATCTCTTAACAGCGGAGACATGTTCTGGGATACATGTAAGGCAGTTTAGTCACTGTGCAAACATCATGGAGTGCACTTACACAAACCTGGATGGTGCAGCCTACTGCACACCTAGACTATCTGGTGCAGCCCACCACGCCTGTGCTACAGCCTGGACAGCAAGTCACAGCTCTGAATCCTGGAGGCAACAGTAGCACAATGGAAAGTATTTGTGTATCTAATCACATCCAAATATAGAAAAGGTGCAGTAAAAATGCAGGCTTCCAATCTCATGGGACCACCATTGTGCACACCCTCTGACACTAAGTGTGACTGCATAAATATTAAAATATTAATCAGCAACTTGCTATACATATAATTTGTGGTTTTGGTAATTTCATTTACCGTCTAAGGCAAAATGACACTTGGAAGTACTTCCTTGCACTTGATTAATTTCTCAGAGGTTATTTTTATTATTGGACACAGGATCACACTCTGTTGCCCAGGCTAGGGCGCGGTAGGGTCATCAGAGCTCCAAGCAACCTAAAACTCCTAGGTTCATACTATCCTCCTGCTTCAGCCTGCTGAGTAGCCGAGGCTATAGGTGCACATTTCTACGCCCCTATGTTTTGTACAGACAGAGTCTCATTCATGCTCAGGCTGCTATGAACTCTTGAGCTCGGGTGATCCCTTCACCTTGGCCTCCTGGAAGGACTCCAGCATGAAACACCTTGCCTGGCTTCTTAGAGCTTTAATATGAGGTATGACAATTAAGTTTATGAACTTGTCCTAGAAAGAATCTCAGGGATGACCACAGGACTCTCTGCAGCATATCCAAGAGCTGATGGTGGGAAGCAAGTTTCCCCCAGGGGACCCTGCCACAGAGTAGCCAAACTTGGCCTTGGGAAGGAGCCACTGAGCTGCCTGCCCACAGTGGCCATCACCAGCATGCCATTCTCCACCTGCACAGTGTCTTTTCCTGGGCTGCTAAAGCCTGGCATCCCTTTGTCCTCTGAGGCTTGTTCCTGCTCCATCTTGGTGTACGTGAACAGAAACTTGGCAAAGGCCCCGTCCTGGGCCAGCATCTCCTGGTAGGAGTCTACCTTGGAAATTTAGATGTGTCTCTATTCAGGAAGAACAAGCCTCTACCCAGCCTGGAAAGATATTCACTAATGCAGAGTGAAACCGCCTGTCATAGAAAGGGTTAGGTCCCTCATGTTAGGTTCCCTCAGTGGTCGGTTGTCTCTCTGTCTTTAGATTGTTTCGAGCATACAGTTTGTTGCAAAAGGGGTCCTCCCATTTCAGGCCTCACCAAACTCATTAAGGCAAACACACCCTAATGTGTGTGTTCAAGTAGGTGGCTGGGGCTCATAAGAGTCCAAGCCAAAGCCTCAAGTAGGAGAACGAGTCCATGAGAATTTTGTCTACACTTAGCTGTGATGATCCAAATGTCAGAAAGGCTGTCTGGCTTTCAAGGGGATCTTGGCACCATTGGAATCAATTTCCATTAGAATCATTAGGTCAATTTGCACCTGGGGCTTTGATAGGGAAGCATAGAGCCTTGGGACCCCTCATTTATAAAAGTCTAAACTCCCCAGTAGAAACCTGAATGATAATGGACCCTCCTTTGTAGCAGAGGTAACCCAGCAATAAGCATATCTAGATGTAGATATATAGCATATTCTAGATATCTAGAATATCTATAGCATATCTAGATATATATATATAGCATATTCTAGACACAGAATCAAAATTGCATGAAACCCACCCAAAGTGGAATAAACTATTGCTGCCTTTGGACCAGGAGAGTCTTCAGCAGGCTTAATTAAGTTAAACCTCAAAGAAATAGTTTACAAGAGGCCCTTTCTAGCACCCCAAGGTAAGTACTATGTTGTGCCTCCTCCCATAGATGTGAAAGGGTTTAATTAACAGTGGGGAGTATGTAACAGACACTGGCCTAGAAATAAAAGGAAATTGTCTCTTCAAAACCCCTCACCATTTTTTTATTGTTGTTGTTGTTGTTGGTTTGTTTTTTTAAGAACCAAAACCAACATCTCTGCCTCAGGCCAGTTTGGGAGGGAGAGGGGAATGTCTTCTATTCTTTGTGCCACAGAGGATAGCTCAAGGGAATTATGAGGGCAGAGGTCAGGAGATTGAGATCATCTTAGCTGAAGATGGGATCTGGGGATTGATCAGAATCTTTAAAGGCTCTGTGTTTCTGTTGAGAGGGGGTGATGTTGGAATTTTTGAGAAAGGAGTTTGCTAGCTTCCTCATTTGCAGACAAATTAATAAGTTGTGTTTAAGAAAGAAAGAAAGAAAGAAAGAGAGAGAGAGAGAGAGAGAGAGAGAGAGAAAGAAAGAAAGAGAGAAAGAAGAGAGAGAAAGAAAGAAGCTGAATATCACTATGCTCACCTTTAAAGTACTCCCTTTTAGAACCATGCACCAAGGCCCGCACCTAGTCCACTCTTCAAAGCAATTTCAGAACTCTTTTTTTCTGGAATGGCCATCAGAACTGTCTTCAAATTACACTTGATATCCTGAATGTCATCAAAATATCTTCCTTTCAATATTTTCTTTATCTTTGGGTAAAGAAGAAAGTCATGGGGGCTAGATCAGGTGAGTGGGAAGGGTGCTCCAATACAGTTACTTGTTTATTAGCTAAAAACTCCCTCAGAGGCAGTGCCCTGTGAGCTGGTACATTGTTGTGTTGCAAGAACCATGAGATGGCAAGATTTTCAGTTAAGATATTCCTGCTTTCTCTATTGATGTTTACGTGGTCTGTTATGCTTCTCATAGTCAGCTGATGATTTTCACAAACATTCCATGAATTTTTATAATGTTTTTATCACTTCTGCTCATTATTGGATACTCTGACCTCTCTGCATTAGTGACACTTTTTCTCCTTTCAGAAAACTGTCTAATTCATTCATTCATGTTCATTGCCCTAATTCAAGCTCCAACATTCTGGTGACAGCACACAAAAACAGGCAAGAACACTAATGAATGAATGCCACTCAGTGTAACACTGCCACAGGTCCACAAGAACACAGCTGTGAAACACTGATATACCAGGGTTATGAAATCTTACTAAGTTGTTTGTACAGTGCTACTAACACAAGCACATGATGGTAAGTTTATGAACTTAATGTTGGACCTCATATGTTTTCACTGTACATTTTCTGGTGTTTAACATTATACATGGGGTAGCAGGGCATTGAGATAGAGTTGAGGAAGAAAAGAGATTAATTCTCTCCTTCCCATTTAGAAATATTGGAGTCTTGATAAATGGAAAAACAGTTGCTTGGCTGTTTAATCAATATTAATCAAGCACTTAATACGTATGAATCACTCAGATACATAAAGATGAGAGGTGGGACCATTATAGAAATTCCAGCTTCATCACTTACTAGTTGTATGACTTCAGGCCAATTATTTACATTTTCCTTCATTTTAAAATGGTGATATAGTAAGAAAGTGATTAAGGGGAAAACATATGTATTACTATTAAAAATGAGTCATAGCCCATTCCATGTCTGTTAGACTGTTTTTGGTGTGCTAGTTTAGGTTGCCAAAACAAGTTGATGTACTTAGGCCAATGGTCATCACCATTTAGATTTGGAAAAGATTATTCATTGGCTATTTTGCATTCTTACCTTTTTTGATATTCAATTACCTAAATTTCTCCCTCTAAATCAAAAAGTTGTCTCACAGGGCTCGGCACCTGTAGTTCAGCAGCTATGGTGCCAGACACACACACTGGATCTGGTGGATTCAAACCCAGCCCTGGCCTGACAAACAACAATGACAACTACAACCAAAAATAGCTGGGCATTATGGTAGATGCCTGTAGTCCCAAGAGTATTGCTTAAGCCCAAGAGTTTGAGGTTGTTGTGAGATGTGATGCCACGGCACCTATACCCAGGGTGACATAGTGAGACTCTGTCTCAAGAAAAAAAAAGTAGTCTCACAGGAAAAAGGATATCTTTATACACACAAAGGAAGAAGACAGTGTGTTCCAGGCAAGCCCTTCTTGTTGTAAAATTACCATATTTAAATGAACTGTGGAGAAGTCCAGCCACAGGACCTTAGCATTAGAGAGACATGAGGAAAGTAGAAAAGATTTCAAAATAAATTGATGCTTTCAAGTTGTCCAGGAAGATAAAATACAGGCATGTTGGGGTCTCCTGAGATTTCTTTTCAGACTGATTCTCCAGGTCACTGTGACATTTAAATATGATTAATTTTATTTTGAAGTGTTTTTATTGCATTGGGACATTTTATCTTTTTTACTGTTATCCACTTTCCTTTCAAACTACAAAAGCAGTGCATACTTACAGCAGTAAGCCAGACGCCACGGAGATACAGAAGCCTTCCAAGGCATCATCTCTCCCACCCCAACATTACACCCAGACATGTTACCAAACTTTTTTATGAGTTCTGAAATTTTCTAAACTTTCAATGTGTGCAATTGTATTATTTGCAGTTAATGATAAGTTACCTTTTAATTTTCAGTAGGTCCTCTTTCATTGGGGTTTTCTCGCCTGAATCTATTAAATAGATTCCAAATAGATTCTACATTAAATAGAAATTCCAAATCTTCCTCCAACATTGCTGATTTTCACTGGAAGAGATTTAGTACATAGTGACTTCAAACTACATATTGTGCTGGCTTTAGGCAAATAGTCATCAGTTTTAAAAACTTTCAATTGTTACTTTTCTTAGTTTTTTTATTAGGAACGAGACTTGACAAGACTTGACATTAAGTGACTTTACAAAACCTGATTTCTGGTTTTATTTATATTTAGCACTGTTTTAAAGTATCATTAATTTAACCTTTTATTCTTATTAATTCTTTTCACCAATTTTCCCTAGTCCTATTTTGAATTTTTTTTCTTTTGCAATTTTGGCTGGGACCAGGCTTGAACCCATCATCCCGGTATATGGGGCCAGCATCCTACTCCCTTGGATCATTGGTACCGCCTCACTTTTTTTTAATAAAAAAACATATTGAATAATTATACCCCTTTAAAGGGTATAATTCAATGGCTTTTAGTATATTCACAGATATAAGCAACCATAATTATAGTCAATTTTAGAATGTTTCCAATACCTTAAAAAGAAACAACATGCCATTTAGCTATAACCTCCAAAGTTCTCTTTCTCCCTACTCCTAGATTTTCCTATTCTGGATATTTCAAACAAATGGAATCATATTGTGTGGCCTTTTCACTTCACATAATGTTTTCAAAGTTCATCCATATTATAGCATGCGCATAGTTGCTTCGTATGTGTGAATGCTATGCCATTGCATGGATATGCAACATTCGTGTATCTATTCATCAGCTGGTCAACATTTGGATTGTTGCTACCTTTTGGCTACCATGAATGCTATTATAAACATTTGGGCACAAGGGATTTTGTTTGTTGGTTTGTTTGTTTGAGACAGGGTCTCGCTCTGCCACTCTGGCTAGAGTCCAGTGGCATCAGCCTAGCTCATAGGATCTCAAACTCCTGGGCCCAAGTGATCCTCCTCCTTTAACTTCCTGAGTAGCAGGGACTACAGGCACCCACCACAACACCTGGCTAATTTTTCTAATTTTGTAGAGATGAGATCTCTCTTGCTCAGGCTGGTCTTGAACTCCTTCCTGAGCTCAAGCCATCCTTCTGCCTCAGCCTCCTGGAGTGCTAGTTTGTAAGTGTGAGCCACCAGGCCTGGCCATGTACAAGTTTTTATGTGAACACATGTTATCCATTCTCTTGGGTATAGATAAAAGGAGTGGATTGCTGGGTCATATGTTTAACCATTTGAGAAACTGTCAGATTATTTTTCAAATAGGTTGCCCCATTTTGCTGTGTATAAAGCTCTAGATTTCTCTGCAGTCTCATCAATCCTTGACTATCTGATTCTAGCCATCTCTGTGTGGGTGAAGTATATCTCCTTGTGGTTTTGATGTGCATTTCCATAGCAACTAATGATGTTGAGAATATTTTCATGTGCTTATTGGCCATTTCTATATCTTTTATTGAAAAATGTATATTCAGTTCCTTTGTCCATTTGAAAAATGAATTGTCTTTTTATTATAGAGTTGTAAGAGTTTTATATATTCTAATGTAAGTTCTTTCTGGGATACATGATTTGCAAATATTTTCTTCTGTTCTATAGTTTGTCTTTCACTTTCTTGATAATAATGTCCTTTGATAAGCCAAAGGTTTTACAAATTTTGGTAAAGCTCAATTTATTTGTGTCTTATTTTGTTGCCTATGATTTGATTTTGTGTCTATGAAAGCATGTCAAATCCCAGATCATAAACATTTTCTCCCATGCTTTCTTCCAAGAGATTTATAATATTACTTCTCACATTTAAGTCTTTGATCCATTTTGGGTTAATTTTCATATGTGATTTGAAGTAAGTGTCAAAATTCATTCTTTTGCTGGTTGTCCTAGCACTACTTGTTGAAAACACTGTCTTTTTCTCATTGAATGGTGTTAGCATACTTACCAAATATCCATTTGCATAGATACATCAGTTTATTTCTGGAGTCTCAACTCCATTTCATTGCTCTATATGTCTATCCTTATGCCAGTACATCATTAGATTCCTGTAGCTTCATAGTGAGTTTCCAGAAGTGCGTGTCTTCTGAATTCATTATTCTTTTTCAAGATTGTTTTGAGTATTCTGGGTCACTTACAATTTCATATGAATTCCTATTTTAATTTATTCATTAAAGTGACATAATAGGTTGTTTAATTTCAATTTGTTTTTATAAATAACAAAAACAAAAACTTATGAATATTTCCTCAAAATAGTTTTAACTATAAATCATAGGTATTAATACAATTCTTTTTTATTAATTTATATATTTTGGGGTTTATTTTTCTTTAATACAAGCATTACTTAGAATTGTGTTCTTTAATATCCCCATTATATTTTTTGGATGGGTTACTGAGTCATCTTTTTAATGTTTATTTCATGTTTTCTTGTGTTATGGACATGGATTTTGTCTTTTAAAACTCTACAGTTTGGAATATATTAAGGGTTTCTTTGAAAGCAATTACATGTTCAAAATGTATAAATGTTTAAGGGCTTGAGAGAATCATTTTTCTTTCTCTGCACGTAACAAAGGTCTATACTATCAAGCTCGTGGGTTGTATTTTTCAAATTTTCCAAATTTTTGTTTATTTTTTTATCTACCATCAAAATTTTAAAATGTTTTATGTAAACATAGAACTCTGTCTTTGTAGTTTCTGGAGCATGTACTTTTTACACAGCACCATTTTTGTTTTCTAAGATTAAATCATGTTGTGTGAAGCTCTAGTTTATGAGTTTTCACTACTAATTAATATTTCTTAATGGCAACAAACTCTATGTATTTAACTATTTGCCTGTTGATAGACATTTGCATTATTCTCATTTTGTTTGTACTTGTTCTCATGCATAAGAATCTCTAACGCATATAGTGGAGATATAAAACTTACTGGATTTTTGGCCAGAGAATGTGGATTTTATTACCCTAATTCTCTGAAATTTTTTCAGAATTACTTTATGGCCTGGTACATGATTCATTTCTGAAAATAAACCATGTGTGCTTAAGAAGAATGTACATTCTCTGGTTGTTAGCTGGTGACTTTTATTTACGTCCATTAGTTAAAATTTGGGATTTGTGTGTTTCAAATGTCAAATGTTGCATTGAATTTTTGTCTGCTTGATTTATCAATAATTGAGAGAGACTGTGAAGCTATTTCTGACTCATTTTACTCTGAACTTTTCTGTGTTCTTATATTTTAGTTTTGTCTCCTCCAAACAAGATGGAGTTTGATTTCTTCCGCCCACTCATTCAGTTACCATCATCTTACTTTCTTATTTCCACTTCTCCCATATTTTTGGACTAATTTTTTTATTTCAATTTTTATTATTTTATTAAGTTATTATTTAAATTTTATTATAATTATTTAAAATGTTCACATATCAAGAGTACAGAACAAAAACAAGATGCACAGCTCAATGATTAAACCTCAGAGTCAACACTTGGAACTTTCAGAAAAATCAGGCAAAAGAAGAAAACCACAAAACCTCAATCATGCCTTCTATTAATCATTAATTCCTGTCTCTCCTCCGCTATTCTGACTTCACACATATTGGTCATTTTTGCCTATTATATGTTATAAAAAGAACTCACACAATATTAATTCTTTTGTATTAGATTTCTTTCACTCATTTTTTCATTTTTGTACTGATAATGATGAAAATGGAGTATGATATCCATAACATTCAAATGAAGAATGGATCACAATTTGCTTCTTAATTCTATCCTCAGCGGACATTTAATTTTTTCTCCAACTTACAAACAGTGCTGTGTGGACATTTTTGTACACCTGTTTGCATTATTGTTGGATATTTATCTAGCAGGAGAATTGCAGAATCATTGAATTGCAGAATCATTGGATTCACATATATCCATTTACTTTAGCAGATATGTCCAAATTATTTTCAAAAATAAGTTGGTAATACTAATTTACTATTTTACTATTAATGTAGGAGAAATTCTATTGCTTGCTAAAATTTGGTATCACCTGCCTCCTAATTTTATACATCTTTGTGGTGTATAGTTGACATTTCATTGTGATTTTTATTTGCATTTGTTCGATGACTGAGATTGAACATCTTGCCATATGTTCATTATTAGCCTTTTAGATACACATTTCTGGAAGTACTTGATCAAGTCCATTTTTCCTATTAGGTTGTCTAGTATTTCTTGTTGATTTTCAAGGATTTTTTTTTGTATCTGGTGACTGTTTTACCAATTTCTTAATGACACTAGTAACATTAATTTTACTAATACACATGAGGTCTGACACTTAGGTTTGTGAACCCATCCTAAAAAAAGTGCTAATTACCTCATTGCTGAATTTCCCTATGGTCACCTTCAAAGTACTCCCCTTTAGAAGCTATGCATCAATGCCAGAGCCTAGTCCAACCTTCAAAGTAATTTTGGAACTCTTTTTCTGATACAGCCATAAAACCATCATCACATATATTATTTTTGATGTCTTTCCTGAATGTCATCAAAATGTCTTCCTTTCAACATTTCCTTTATCTTTAAGTAAAGAAAAAGTCATAGAGGCCCAGATCAGGTGAGTAGGGAGGATGTTCCAACACAGTTATTTGTTTATTGGGTAAAAACTCCCTCACAGACATGGTGCAAGAGCCATGAATTGTTGGCCAAGATTTTCAGTTAAGATTTACCTAAATGTTTCTCTATTAATATTTAGTGGGTTTACTATGCTTCTCTTAGTCAGCTGATGATTTTGACACACAAATAGATGAATTCTTGCAATGTTTTCATCAATTCTGCTCTGTAAAGACCCCCTGGATTTCTCTTCATTAGAGACACTTTCTCTCCCCTCAGAAAACTGTTTAATCAATTTGTACACTGCCACTTTCTGCATGAAGATATCTTCATAAACTTGAGCTAACATGTCACTGGTTTCACTTTCACTCTTGCCAAGTTTAACAAGAAATTTATAAATGTTTGTTTGTTGCTCTAATTCAAGCTCTGAAATTCTCATGACAGCACAAAAAAACACACAACACCAATAATGAAGACCACTCAACAAGACACTGCCACAAATTGACACAAACACAATTGTGAGACATTGATATGCCAAGGTTATATAACCTTACTGAGTTGTTTGTACAGTGCTGCTAATGAAAGTGCATAACGGTAAGTTTGTAATGTTAATTGTCAAACCTCATAATTAGAAGCTTATGCCTTATTTTCAGTTCATATACTTTGCATTTCTTTGTTTTAATTTCACTGGCTAGTATTTCCAGTATAATGCTGAATAGATTTGCTGATAGTGGTCATGCTTCATGGCAATTCTTAAAGAGAAAATATTCAACATTTCACATATATATGTGATGTTTATTAAAGTCGTTTTAAATATCCTTTATCAAATTAAAGATGTTTGCTTTTATTCTTATTTATTGAAAATTCCTTTGGTTATGAGTTAATACTAAATTTTATTGAATGGCTTTTCTATATCTAATAGAATAGATATAAATGATGATGAAATTTTTATCATTTATACTGTTAATTCAAAAATACCATTTATTGATTGGGGAATATTAAACGAATCTTATATTCATAAAATAACCTCATCCAATTGTGTTAAATAATTCTTTTTACATAATGTTTGATTTAGTTTACTAATACTTTAGTTAAGAGTTTTAGACCTATATTTATGAAAAAGGATGCCCTGGAAATTAATTTTCTTATAACATCTTGTTAAGTTTATCATTATAAGAGGGACTTTATCTAACAAATGCAAGTGGTGTCACCTGGTTCTTTGTACCCTCAATAAATTCCCAACAATTAAAAAGAAATGAAAAGAAAGTATCTCCTCTGTTCCTAGCTCTCTGGAAGAGTTAATGTTAAGTTTTATTGTTATTTGCTTAAGTCTTCAGAAGAATTCCCAGCCTAATTTATCTGAGCCTGCACTTTATTTGTAAGTAAAAAATATTTATTTATGCATGTATTTATTTAAATGTTTTAAACTCAGGCTCAATGTTTTTACTAGACTAGGATTACTCAGATTTTATTTCCTTCTTGTGTCAGTTTGTGATTTTCTAAGAATATTTATATTTTATCTAAATTTTACTATTTTGTCATAAAATTATTTTAATATCTTATTTTAATATTTTTCATTTCTATAGATAATGTAGTGGTCCTTCTTTATTTCTGATATTGGTCATTGCTTATTTGTACATGTGTATGCTCTTTCATGAGTGCTTCTTTTCTCTCCCTGTCTCTCTCTAAATCGGTCCAACTGAGGTTTATCAAATTTGTTTATCTTTTGAAAGAGGTACCTCTTGGCATTTAAAATTTTTCTTTAAACATGTTTGTTTTATATTTTATTTATTACTCATTTATATATTTATTAGTTATAGTTTTATTCATTTATCCCTTTTATATGCTATCTATTTTTATTTTTTTATTTTTTTTCATGATATTTTCTCATTTATTATATGAAAACATTCTTGATCTTTGTTTAGAAGTTTTCTCGTGACCCTTCGAATATGCATTTTGATAGGGATTGCATTGATTCTATTGATTGCTTTTTGTAGTATGGACATTTTAACATGATTTTTCCATTCTATGAACATGGAATTTCCTTTATTTTTTGTGTCCTTTTCAATTTCTTTCAATGATATTTTATAGTTTACATTGTAGAACTCCTCACTTCTTTGATTAGGTTTATTCCTAGCTATTTTGTTTTATTTGTAGCTATTGTAAGTGAGATTGCTTTCTTGGTTTCTTTTTCAGATTGTTCACTCTTGGCATATAGAAATGTTGCTGATTTTTATGTTGATTTTGTATCCTGCAACTTTACTAAATTTATTAATCGTTTCTAATAGGTGTTGATGGAGTCTCTAAGTTGCAAATATAAGATCATCTACAAAGATAATTTGACTGCTTCCTTTTCAATTTGGATGCCCTTTATTATTATTTTTTCTTGTCTAATTGCTCTGACTTTGACATCCAGTAGTATGTTGACCAAAAGTGGTAAAAGTGAGTATCCTTGTCTTCTTTTAGATCTTAGAGGAAAGACTGAGTTTTTTCCCATTCAGTTCACTAGTAGTGAGCTTGGTATATATAGCTTTTATCATGCTGAGATGTGTTCTTTTTATACTGTGGTTGTTGAGAATTTTTATCATGAAGAGATGTTGGATGAAATGCTTTTTCAGTATTTATTGAAATAATCATATGGATTCTGTCCTTGATTATGTTGATGTTATGTCAAATAATTTAGCTAGTTGCATATGTGGAAGCACTGTATCATCCCTGAGATGAATCCTACTTGATCACAGTGAATGATCCTTTGAACATGTTGTTGAACTTGGTTTACTAATGTTTTGTTGAGGACTTTTGCATTTACTGTGTATTTTAATTAGAGACATTAGCTTTTAGTTTTCTTTTTGTTGTACCTTTGTTTGATTTTGATATTAGGGTAATACTGGTCTGTGGAATGAGTTTAGAAGTATTTCCTCCTTGATTTTTTGGATGAATTTAAATATGATAGCATTAGTTCTTCTTCAAATATTCACCAGAATTTATCAGAGAAACTATCAGGTAGTGGGCCTTTCTTTGATTACACCTTCTATTTCATTACTCATTCTTGGCCTGCTCAGTTTTTGGATTTCCTTCTGGTTCAATATTGGTAGGTTTTATGCATCTAGAAATTTGTCCATTTTCTTTAGGCTTCCAATTTATTGGTACGTAGTTTCTCATAAGGGTAACAAATGGTCTTTTAAATTTCTGTTGTATAGGTTGCAATGTCTCCTTTTCATCTCTCATATTATTTATCCTGGTCTTCTCTCTTTTTTCTTTAGTCTAACTGAAAGTTTGTTGATTTTGTCTTTTAAAGAAACCAATGTTATGTTTCATTATCTTTTGTATTTTTTTAGAATCAATTTTAATAACTTATACTCTGTTCTTTATTATTTCTTTCCTTCTAATTTTGGGTTTGGGTTGCTTCTTGCTTTTGTAGGGTTTTTTTTTTTTTTTGATGCACCATTTGGTTGTTTATTTGAAGTTTTTCTAGTTTTTGGATGTGGGTGTTTATTACTATAAACTTCTCTCTTGCTGTATCCTATAGGTTTTTGAATGTTCTATTTCCATTTAATTTGTTTCAAGAAATATTTTTTTTTTTTTGTAGAGACAGAGTCTCACTTTATCGCCCTGGGTAGAGTGCTGTGGCGTCACACTGCTCACAGCAACATCCAGCTCTTGGGCTTAAGCGATTCTCTTGCCTCAGCCTCCCGAGTAGCTGGGACTACAGGTGCCCGCCACAGTGCCCGGCTATTTTTTTGTTTTGCAGTTCGGCCGAGGCCGGGCTTGAACCCGCCACCTTCGGCATATGGGGCCGGCGCCCTACTTGCTGAGCCACAGGAGCCGCCCAAATAAATATTTCTTTTTTTTTTTGGCCAGGGCTGAGTTTGAACGCGCCACCTCTGTCACATGGGACCAGCGCCCTACTCACTGAGCCACAGGTGCCGCCCCAGAGAGGTGCATTTCTTAAAATCAATGAGCCAGTGCTGACATATCATTATCACCCAAAGTCCATATTTTATAGTAAGGATGACAAGTATCATTATAGTGTCAGATGGAATAGTTTAACTGCCTGGGAAAGCTCATGTAGGTGGACCGTTCGCCCCTTCTCTCCAGGACCTCTGGCTAAAGCTGTGTTAGGACCCCGCCCCCTTTTGCATTATGATGGTCTTTTTGCTCTCTCCATAGTTGTGGCTTTCACAGAATGTCATCAGTTGGAATCATATGACACACGGCCTTTTCGGATTCTTTCACTCAGTACTATGCATTTAAGATTCTTTGCGTGTCTTTTCACCGGTTGATAGCTCATTTTCTTTTAGCACTGAAGAATAATCCATTGTATGCATGTACCACTCATTTTCCTATTGATGGACATCTTGATTGCTTTTACATTTTGGCAACTGTAAATAAAGCTGCCATAAATATCCACATGTAGGTTTCTGTGTGGTCCTCAGTTTCAGCTCCTTTGGGGAAACACCAAGGACCATGACTGCTGGCTCAAATGGCAAGAACAGGTTTAGTTTCATAAAACACTGACAAACTTTCTTCCAAAGCAGCTGTGCCATTCTGCATTCCCACCAGCACTGAATGGAGTTCCCGTTGCCCCACACCCTCGTCAGCATTTGGTATTGGCGGTGTTTTGGATTTTAGCCATTCTAATAGATGTGTAACGCTATCTCGCTGTTTTAATTTGCTATTTCCTGATGACGCATGATGTTGAGCATTTTTCATATCTTATTCGCTATTTGCGTATCTTTTTTGGTGAGAGATCTTTTGTTCAGGTCTTTTGCCCATTCTTTAATTGGGTTGTCCCTTTTTTAGGGACTTCTTTGTCTTTATTTTATTTTTTTGAGTCACTATGGTGCCCTAAGTAGGTGCCATAGTATCATCGTAGCTCACGGCAACATCAAACTCTTGGGCTCAAGAGATCCTCTTGCCTCAGTTTTTCTATTTTTAGTAGAGACGGGGTCTCACTCTTACTCAGCTGCTCTCAAACTCCTGAGCTCAAGTGATCCACCACCTCAGCCTCCCAGAGTGCTGGGATTAGACGTGTGAGCCACCGCACCCAGCCAGGACTTCTTTTTCTTAACTTGGCTCCTTCTTACCACTGCCTCATTTTAAACTCTAAGAAGCTAAAGTAATTTTAGATAGGATTAAAGAAAAAAACATTTTTAACCCATTTTCCCTTTTTTTACTGAAGTTTTTTTTTTTTAGATATAAGGTCTTGCTGTCACTCAGGCTAGAGTACAGTGGCACAATCATAGCTCACTGTAGCCTCTAACTTCTGGGCTCCAGCAATCCTCCCGCTTCAGCCTCCCAAGTATCTGAGACCACAGGTGCACACCAACATGCCCAGCTAATTATTAGTGTTTTGTACAGAGACTGGATATTTCTAGGTTGCCCCGGCTGGTCTTGAACTCCCAGGCTCAAGCAATCCTCCTACGTCAGCTTCCCAAAGTGCTGGGATTTGTAGACATAAGCCACCTCGCAAAGCCACTGAAGTCTTTTAAGCACTGCTCTTCAGCTATGATTTATAATTGTTAATCGTCAAACAAGCGTTTCCCGATCCTCCTACCAGCGAAGGTTCCATATGTCCTCTCAGCTCTCGAGTGCCCACCTCCAGGCCTGACCGTGTGCAGGCTCTTCCTTGGACCCTACCTGCTGTCATGGGGATGGCGTCCCTACTCTTGTTAGGTAGTCAGTCCCTCCATGGTGACCTGGACCCCACTCACCTTCTCACCCGCTTCTCTCTCTGGACAAATTATACCCTTTCTTTTGTGATGGATTAGAAATGGGTAACAGCCTGGAAATAGCCACATTTGGTGGAAAGAGTTTGGTCTTTGTAGTCAAACAAATCTTGTCTCCTTTGGGCAAGCCTTGGGTCAAATAGATTACAGACCCCAGATTGAAAGTGATTATGAAAAGTAAATGTAAAATGTGTAAAGGGGTTAATCCATATCCTAGTACAGGATAGATACTCTTTTGCCTCTTTTTTCTGGATTCCCCCTCCCCACAAACACTTTGTTTCCTTCTTTTCTTTCTTTTAGTCGTCTTTTTATTATTATTTTATTGTGAGAGATTCCCTATTACCCAGGCTGGTCCTGACTTCCTGGGCTCAGGTAGTGATCCTCCTGCCTCAGCCTCCCAAGTAGCTAGGATTATAGGTGTGTACAACTATATCCAATTTTTCTTCTCTCTTCTTTTTACAAAACTTTTCAAAAGTTTCCTTTTTTAGCTGGACAACTGCTGAGGAGACACCTGTGCCCTGGTGTCTCCTTCACTTCATACTTAGTACTAAATGTGGAACCCCCATCTCCTATGCCTAGGTCAATTTCTTGTGAATTTCCTAGGCCTCAATTCCATGAATGGACTGTATCCATTCATTGATACATACATTCACCTTGCCCCTGGCGGAAGGGACTGTATTCATTCATTTCCTGGCCAAGGAACCCATGCACCTATATATACCCTGAGACTAAAGGCCTAAAGAAGGACATGGGGAAAGACTGGGCGAGAAACGGAGAGAGCTTCTCTCTCCCCACTAGAATTCTCTCCCTCTACCCGGAGCCTTAATGTTTTCTGTATTCTTTTCTGTGAATAAATTCTGTCTTACAAAAAAAAAAAAAAAAAAAAAAGAAATTTTAAACTACAATTAGAGCTACCATTTAATCGTGCAATCCAACTACTAGGTATCTACTTAAAGGAAGAACAATAATTATATCAAAAATATATCTTTATTCATGTTTTTCATTTTGGGGGTTGAACAGTATTTCATTGTGCATATATTATATGAACATAGCATTGTCTTTATCTATGATCGGGCATTTGCATTGCTTACATATCTTGGCTATTACTCATAACAACAATGAACACGGGTGCTAATTTTATAAAAATATATTAGTTGTATTTCTGTCATTTGAAACCAAAACTTTTTGATTTTTAAAAATAAATTTGAGTCTAAATATGAAAAAAAAAAAAAAGAAAGGCACTAGGAATTCACATCCCTGTCTTCTAATTTATGGGAGGTGACACAGTAGGCAGCAGAAATTGGGCACCCTGGGTTGGAGCTGTGGTTGGGAGAATCACCCCACTAGTTCATCCCAGTCTGGGGAGAGGGTCACTGAGCTCCTTTGTCAGGGGGATAGAAGTGTGTAATATTAAGATAGTATGTGATTTGGCATAAATGTGAGTGCCTTTGAGTTTCCACAGTGTGGTGCATGTGTCACGTGCTTTGTATCTATATGTATCCCAGGGGCTGACTGTTGTTACTCCCTTTCAAGAGATTAACAAAGACTAAATATCTTGGTCAGTCTACCTCCAAAGGTTGAGCCCCTGACCATGGTTTTTTTCTTCCTTTTATTTAAATCAGTGGTTCTTAATTTTAGAGAGGCCATAGGCCTTACTGAAAATCTGACATAAACTCCTAACACCTCCCCCAACAATGTGTAAACACACTTCACAATGCCAAGGAACTCATTGATTATTTAAAAACTGTTCTTGGAAGATAAGTTAAAGATCTCTAATAAAAATAATGCAGATCTTACCTAGACAGAAAAGTTGTGTTCTAAGGGATGAGGGGTGGAATTAACTTAGAAACCATCCACAGCTTTTTAGAAGAAAAGGTGAGGTCTCAGGAAAGCAGAGTCACCTTTTTCTTTGAAACCAAACATGCAATCAATATAATACTCTCTCTTTCTCCATCTCACACACACACCACACACACACACACACACACACACAGGCCCTGCACATGCTCCCAGCCCACATTTCTCAGACCTTCTGACTGCAGAATTGTTCCCGTCCATCCTGACACACACACACACACGCACGGGCCCTGCACACACTCCCAGCGCACATTTCTCGACACTCCGACTGCAGAATTGTGCCTGTCCATCCTGACACACACAGAGGCTCAGCCCATCATGATCTTCTCATGTTCTTGGCTTTCGTAGAGCCAGGGTGATAGCAATTGTCACGAGGACATTTTATTTGAGAAGATCCCCAGGTTTTCCTCATTGAGGCTGAGTCAGGTGTATGACAAAAACTTAAATTCAAATAGGTCAGAGGCCCAGAAGTATTAACCAGGAACTGTTTTTGGCTGAGGGAGCACATAGCCCACTATTCCTTAAGAAGGTAATTTCCTCAGTGAATCCTGGGAGCTCATTCAGACTCAAGGGGGAAAAAGGATGTTTTCACTAAATCGTCACATGACCTTTCCTAATGTCTCTCTGACTACAGAGATTGTGTCATCATCTTAAAAGGGACTAGATTAAAGTCTTATGTGTCCTTTATGTACAATAAATACCATTTGCCTTCAATTTGGACAATTGTGTGTGCAAAATATTGTTTTTATCCTCTTATTGAGTCCTGTTTAATGTGATTACCAAGCATTATAATTTGTATCATGATGAATATATTGCTATGAAAAAGACAGGTAATACTCCTACCTAGAAGGAATTGAGTAAAGACAAGTGAGATGGGTCAAACACCCTCAGAGTGTCCCCAGGTATTCTAGGAAGAGACATTTGACATTTGTGCCATTGGTCATTCATTTCAAAGAAGGAAACAGAAGCCTTATGAAAGAGGAAAACCAGGAGAACCAGGAGGAACATTGGGAATGCTGCGGAGGAATCAATGAATGGATGGATCAATTCATCCAAGAGTCTGCTCCTCCTTACAGAGGGCCTGTCGAGGGTTCTGGGTCCTGGGGACAGAGCAGCAGATAAAGTCAACGTGGAGTTCTCTGCCCCTCATGAAGTCATACTGATCCTACCTAGGATGGCTCTTCCCTTCTTTACCAATGTGGACTCATAGGACACTATGCAGCACCAGCCAAGTTTGGGTGAATACAAGCTATTACACTTCCTCAGGAGGTAGGGCCCTGAGGAGGTCACTTGTATTCTCTTATCAAGAGAAGGAGATGAAATTACTCAGGCAAATATAGAGAGGGGGACAAGAGGGAGGAAGGATTTTAGGCTAAAGAAACAGCACATGCAGGGGTTCTGACACTCGGGGTTGGTGTGGGGAAACTAGAGGCAAACAGAGTCTGGAGTCTGGATCAAGTGATGGAAGACAGGATGAAGGGATGGGACTGGGCAAAGAGACACAAGCTCTGTGGCCCTGAAAGGAAATTTGAAGCTGGGTCTTACAAAAGGGTTTTCACAGGGGAATGACATAAGAAGGTTGCATTGAAAAGATCGTGTAAGGTGTATCATGAGCAGGATGAGTGTTTGCAAGAAGACAAACCACAGCCCCAGTGACCACATTTCAGGGAGAGATGCCATTCATGGCCTCGGAGGAGCATCGTGGCTGTGGGGATGGAAGGGGCGCACACGCACGCAGTGGGAGTTTCAGAAGCAGAATACATGAGACTTGGAGATTGATTGGATAAAGGAGGGTTGGTTGGGTCCCCAATAGAATGTGTGTTTAGGGAGAAAAAGAAGAAACAAAAAGCCAACCATGCTGCAGCAGTAGCCACTACGAATATTCATCCCTGTCTATATCTTCAGTATTGTTCTTAGCTGCCTATGTGCTGCAATTTATAACATTTTTGCAACTTTTCCATGGTTAATTACCTCTCAGAAAAATCCCCCCTAACCTACATAAGTATCATTTATCTCTGTTCTCGCTCTGAAGAGGAGGAAGAAAGTGATTTGCTCAAGGTTGGTTTGTAAGTGCTCCCTACATATGAGCTTTGAACTGCTGTCATCAAGGTAGACTCAGGGCAGGGAGTTGAGCCACTTCTTGTGAGAAGAGTGTTCCATAACAGGAAACATAACCCAGAGACCTGCAAGTAGCAATTCAACACAATGTGCTTGAGAATAGGCTTTGTGGACTTACTGCCTAAGTGCTAGGAGGAGGCAGAGGCTTACCTCAAGAAGTGGAGTGTGGCAAAGACTTTCTGGAGATGAGGGATGGGAGCTAGGGCTCTTCTCTCTTCTTAAATAAACTGTTAGTTTCAGAGTACTTTTGGATTTACAGAAAAGTTGCAAAGATAGTGTACAAGGTTTTCTTACAACTGGAACTCCTCTAGTGTTAACATTTGGCATTAATAGGGCACATTTATCACAAGTAACGAGCCAAGACATTTTTATCAACTCAAGTCCACTCCTTATTTGGACTTCATTGGTTTTTCCCTAAACTTTTTTTCCTGGTTTGAAATCTCCAGGCAGGAGAGCACCTGTTCCTTGTCTCCACAGGTCCTTTGGGCTGTGGCAGTTCCTAGGACTGCCCTTATTTCTCATGCCCTCAATGGTTTTGCAAAATCCTGGCCAGAAGTGTCATGGAATGTCCTCAGTTTGGTTTGTCTGTCTTTCTCCTGTGATAAGACTGGGATTATGGACTTGAGGAAGAAACCCGAAGAGGTGAAGTGCCCTTCTTACCATGTCATGTCAAGGGCACACACCATCCACATGACTTATCACTATTGGTATTGACCTTGATCACTTGGCTGAGGTACTGTTGGTCAGGCTTCTCCACTGCACGGTCACTTCACTCTTCTGTATTCTTTGGAAAGAGTTCCCTCTGAGCATCCATACCTAAAGAGAGGTAGCATTCCTCCAGCTCTCTCAGGGCAAAGTGTACACATAAATTAGTTGGAATTCTTCTGCATGGGTGATTTGTCTATTCTCCATTAATTTATGTGTTTGTTCAATCATTTGTTTATATCAATTTGGACTCGGGGATATATGTATTATACTTTGAGTTATATTCCAACGCTGTATCATTTATTTGGTTACTCAAATTTTTCTAGCTTAGGCCATCAGGAGCTCTTTCAGGGATGCTGACTCCCACCCAGATCCACACCCACTCATCCCTGTGTGTTTCTGGGTACTTCCTTACTTTCTGGTACTACAGGATGCTTTATGCTCATCTTGCATATTTTCCACTGAATTTGTGAAGAACAGTGGATGTAGAAAGGAACCGAGGTGGCATTTGCAGTTGAAGGGTTGGCATGAGCAGATTTCCCGACAGTGGGGAACAGCATACAACTACGTCATCATAGAAGAGAAATCTTTCTGGCTCTAGGTTCAAACTGAAGCATAATCTTACCCCATCACCAGTCCAGTTTCTTCTTCACTCTTCTTGTCCCAGGAAAATAGCTTTACTTCTTGCACATCTACTAATGCAAAACTCCTGGGAGCTATTCTTTACTTCACTTTCCCTTTCTGCCTCTATCGAACCAGTGATAATTTTTTCTTTATTCTGCCTCCCTGTAATTTTTTTTTCTTTTTATAATTTTATTAAATCATAATTGTGTGCATTGGTGCAAACATGGGGCACAATGTGCTGACATCATATGCAATCAGAAATATTTTGATCATACTGTCAAACATAGCCTTCATGGCATTTTCTTAATCACTATATGAGGACATTGATAGTCTACATTTAAAGTTTCACCAGTACCTTGGTAAGATTCACCATAGGTGTGATCCCACCAATTGCCCTCCCTCCACCCATCCTTCCTTATCCTTTACACTCCCTTTCCCTTTTCCCTGTATTCTTGTGCTGTAATTGGGTTTTAGCCTTCATATGAAAGCTATAAATTAGCTTCATATTAGGGTTGAGTACATTGGATACTTTTTCTTCCATTCTTGAGATACTTTGCTAAGAAGAATATGTTCCAGATCCATCCATGTAAACACAAAAGAGGTAAAGTCTCAATCTTTCTTTAAGGCTGCATAGTATTCCATGGTATACATGTACTCTAATTTATTAATCCATTCGTGGGTCGATGGGCATTTGGGCTTCTTCCACGACTTAGCAATTATGAATTGGGCTAAAATAAACATTCTGGTACAGATGTGATTATGATGTGATTTTATTATGATGTGATTTTTGGTCTTCTGGATATATACCTAATAAAGGAATTATAGGTTCAAATGGCACATCTATTTTTAGATCTCTAAGTATTCTCCAAATATCTTTCGAAAAGGAGTGTATTAGTTTGCATTCCCACCAACAATGTAGAAGTGTTCCCTTTTCTCCACATCCATGCCAGCATCTCTGGTTTTGGGATTTTGTTATGTGGGCTAATCTTACTGGAATTAGATGATATCTCAAAGTAGTTTTGATTTGCATTCCTTTGATCAATAAGGGTGGTGAGCATTTTTTCATGTGTCTGTAGGCCGTGTGCCTGTCTTCTTTAGAGAAGTTTCTCTGCAAGCCCTTTTCCCACCCTGTGATGGGATCACTTGTCCTTTTGTTGCCAATACGCTTTAGTTCTCTGTGTATTCTGGTTATTAAATCTTTGTCTGAGGCATAACCTCCAAATATTTTCTCCCATTCTGGGGGTGTCTGCCTGCTACACTTACTGTGTTCTTAGCAGTGCAGAAGCTTTTTAGTCTGATCAGGTCCCAGTAGTGTATTTTTGATACTGCTTTAATTGCCTGGGGAGTCCTCCTCATAAAAAATTCACCCAGGCTGATTCCTTTGAGAGTTTTCCCTGCACTTTCTTCTAATATTTTTATAGTTACATGTCTTAAGTTTAAAGCTTTGATCCAGTGAGAGTCTATCTTGGTTAATGGTGAAAGGTATGGGTCCAGTTTCAGTCTTCTACAGGTCACCAGCCAGTTCACCCAGCACCATTTGTTAAATAGGGAATCTTTTCCCCACTGAATGTTTTTAATTGGCTT
>CAUYON010083824.1:0-18962 GCA_963573935.1 Arctocebus calabarensis | reverse complement strand
CCGGGCGTTGTGGCGGGCACCTGTAGTGCCAGTTACTTGGGGGGCAGAGGCAGGAGACTCACTTGAGCCCAGGAATTGGAGGTTGCTGTGAGCTGTGATGTCACAGCACTCTATCCAGGGTGACAGCTTGAGGCTCTGTCTCAAAAAAAAAAAAAGAAAAAGAAAAAAGAAAATTCGAAGGAGAGGAAAATGAAAATAGTACCATGGTAGGAAAAAGTAAAGTTTTGACTTTTGTCAACAATGTAATCAGTAATACCCACACTGTAGGGTGTTGTTTCTTACCATAATGCTTGAGGGTATGTTTTCATGGTTTACTGAAAACATTACTGTCTTTGTAAACACAGAACCTACTGTTTTTCTGTCTTTCTGCAAGGTGAGATATCGGGTAAAGTATTCATCATGTCTAGATCTCATTTCCCACTACTGCGAAGTGAGGATTAAATGATCAGGTTCACAGGGCTATCCTACGTACGGATTAAATGAGATATTTATGCAAATCACCGAATGCATAATAAGTACTCAGTGAAAATTAGTTGTGAATCTGAACATGCCTGTCATCACCTTCTTTTAGAATAGGCTAGATTTGGGGGTCTTGGTGTCGACTACCAGTCTATGAACAAGTTTCTAAACTGGAAGCACAGACACTGCCATGACTACCTGACCTCTCATTTCTCCTCTGTCATTCTGTGGATGTTTACAGCCTGGCTGCCTCTCACTTATATTTGATTTTGTTTCTGTTCCTTTCCTAAGGCTTTGACACAGTGTTATATACAGGTTTTGTTCTACTGCCGTGATAGTTGTCTATGTTTCTTGTTTGTATGGCTAAGATAAAATTTCCAAAGAAACCTCCAAAGTTTACGCTGACCTTTAGCTGTCACCCAAACCCATATGCTTAAAAATGCAAATATAAATGTTAGATCTAGCAAGGGAAGATTTTCTATCATTTGGCATTAAATCATCATGACATATGCTTCGTATTTGGGTTAAAACTGTGAAAGATCTTAGCAATGGGGGGAAAACCAAATATCTTCCCTTTGCAAGATAAGATCTGAACTGGGCCAAAGTCCTTCAGTTACTATAGTTTGATGTCTGGGTCCATGGAAACCTGTGGCATTGCCATCTGCTGTTCTAGATGAAACAACAATTGGGACTAAAATTAATGGGTCTTCTTTCCTTTTGGAATACAAAGGGTTTTATCCTTCAGGGTGAGCTGTTAAGGAGAATACTGTTTATTATTCTTCCCCAAAGGAATTTAAGAATTAAGTAAATACTCACTTGACTGGCAGTGAACTAGCTGAATTCCATACATTTCTTTTCAATAACTACTTTAAGCAATCTTCCTGAAGAACCATGATTTTATCCCTTTAAATCTTTTGCTTTGTTTTGGGTTTGTCGAAGATATAAAAATAAAGCAAACTCCAGATTGTCTTAATTCTTTGAAGATTTTGGAACCAGTGTCATATTAATCAAAACTCTTTAAGTGTAATAGTAGCTATCATTTATTGAATAAATGCTGAACATTATGCTAGACACTTACCCACATTAATCTTCAATCCTCTTATCTTCCTATACAAAGTAGTAGTATTGTTCTTATTTTATGTTTAGGAAAATTGAAGCTTGTCAAGTTTAAGTCACTTGTCTGGTAAATGGCAGAACTGGAATACAATACAAGTGCAGGTCTGTCCAAATCTAAGACACATTGCTCTTTCCATTTTTCCATAGTGTAACTCTTCTGTTATTATAACCATTCAGAAGGGCTCTTTCTATAAAAAGTCATGAAAACTATGTTGTATTGAATCTCAGTAGTGAGAATTTCAATAGGACAAACTTCTAAGACTCTAGAATCTGATTAAGCATTACTTTATCTTTCTAATAACCTATTTTAGTTGATTAGAGGAAGTTTAAGTCTTTACCTGGCAAAAGTAATAACTACTAGTAAGAAACCATTTAAGACCTTGATTTATGGATCACAATTTGGGGAGTAAAGAAAATATGAACTAGAATAAGGCTATTGTTATGCATAACATATTCAAATGTTTTACCTACTTAAAAACTGATGATGCTTCTAGTACAACTTAAACAATCATTCAAATAGTCATTATGCTGATGATATAACTGATAGTGTAAGATAACTGAAATAATCTCAGAAATTGAGGATGTCATTAAAATATCCACTTAGTGATTATTTTGTAGACCTTTGTCTGGAGTTTCTAACTTTTCTCATAATATGTGACAGTGACAGTAAAATGTACAAAGAATATAGTTTTGTAAAAGCATGGATTAGAGATGATATCTTTAGGTTCTTTTAATGTCCTTTTATTTATTTCTCTCTTGGTTGCTTTCCTCATTTTTTTTTTTTTTTGAAAGTCAGCAGCTTATTAGGTATGAGAAAGCAGTCTCTGTTAAGCCTTGGTTCTGAGCCACCTATGATCGGGGAAGGAGAAGATTATTTCCTTTCTTTGTTTGGTAATTCAAAGAAACTTACTGCACACCCAAGCCACTCCAGGACATCTTACAAACACTTTTCAATGATTCTTGAAGAAGTTGGCCAATCTACATCCAGGTACCCAGTCTATTAGAACTATTAAATATCTTTTTGGGGATCAGATCTAAAAAATAAAGTTCTAGGCAGTTGTTATATTTATGGTTTTATCTAAAACCCTAAGCAATTCATTGAAATAAAACTATTTCATCTTCTAAGTAATTAAAACCAATTGATACAACTTTCTAGGGTGTGTGAATTTTTCAAAGGTGCCAGAGGAAATAGTGCTCCATAAGCCTACAAATAGGATTAATGCAGCTACTCAGGGACCTTTTTATTGTTGGTGAATTATTCAGATAGATTTAGTATATTTTGTTCTTTTTGTAGGCTCTTTAGTTCAAGATGGGAGGAAAGAGATTAATTTTTACCTCACTGATCCATTTTTATGGCTATTAGTATCTGTGGTAAAATGAATTGATCAGAAAGAAAGTTAATATTAGGACTGAAATAAAAGAGCTAACTCATCTCTTCCTTGCTTTACTTATTACGTGAATAATACATTGAATTGTGAGATGTGAGTAATAAGCACATATAGATAGAGGGTGTTAGAAAGCTAAAAGAAGTTTTTAATGAGAGTTAAGGGTCAGATATGAAGGAAACATTTTTTACCCTTATATCGTGTTTCCTAAATATCAATCACTTGTGTCATTTAACTATGAAGAAAACCTTAAGTATTTGCTCAACTATATAAAAAACACCTCATCAAATCATTCACCAAGTACCTATTATGTTAAAATGATGAGTTATTTGGGGCAAAATTTCACAAAAAGCTTCTGTTTAAATGCAGTCAGAAAAAAATGGTGGCATTAGAAGCAAACTGGCTTTACTTACTCCCTCTCCCCTATTAAAAAAAAAAAAAAAGCAGATCTACAGTGGCAAAATTATCTCCACAAATATGCCAGAAATTAAATATGAGGATGAGACAGTTCTGAGGCTACAGAGAAGTAAACTACTCATACAATAATCAGATTCTCAAAAGTCAAGGGCATAAAGTGTCTCCTAAAAGTAATAAGAGAAAATAAAAAAATAACATGTAAAGGAACTTCATCTGGCATCAGACTTCTTAGTAGAAACCATGTAAGTCAGGACGGAGTAGGACATTTTCAAAGTACTGAAAGAAAAAAATTACCATCTAAGAATACTATAGCTAGCAAAGCTATCTTTCAACTGTGAGGGTAAGATAGTCTTTCCTACACTATCAGAAATGCTAAAAAGAAAAAAAAAACTAATGGTCAAGAAGAAAACATTTGAAGGTACAAAAAACCCACTGGTAAGGTTAAAATAGTCTAATACTGTAATTGTGCAGTGCAGTCCATTGATAACTACAGCATGAAGCCCAACAGACAACTCTGTCAAAAGCAATAATAGCTATAGCAATCTGTAAAGAGGTAGGCAATATAAAATATGTATGCACATTGAGAAAACCCACCATCAAAATGTTGAAGGGATGAAGTTAAAGTGTAAAGGTATGTTCATTTTCTCTTTGTTTCTGTTCTTCTCTTTGTAATCTAAGATAAGTTGTCATCTCTTTAAAGTAACTTATTATAGTTATGAAATGTCTTTTGTAAGCTTCATGGTAACCACAGTGCAAAAATAAAAAAACAACAAATTAAAACATACTTCTGGAGAAAAATCACTTAGCCACAAAGAAAGACAGTAAGAACAAAGAAAAAGAGATAAGTTATAAGATAACAAATAAAATAGCAGGAGAGAGTCCTTACTTGTTAATAATAACACTGACTATAAATGGACTCAATTCTCTAAGTAAGAGACACGGGGTGGCTAAAAGGATAAGGAAACAAGATCCAAGTATATGTTTCCCCTAAGAAGTCTACTTCTGTAAAGACAAACATAGACTGAAAGGGAAGAGGTAGAAAAACATAGTCTATGCAACTGGAAACCAAAAAAGAGCAAAAGCAATTACATTTATATCAGATAAAATAGACCATGAATCAAATCCTATAAAAAGAGATAAAGAAGGTCACTATATAGTGCTAAAGGAGTCAGTTCAGCAGGAGGATATAGCAATTATAGGTATCTATGCCCTCAACACGGAAGCTCCTGAGTATGTAACGCAGACATAGTGAATATTCTAGAAGTTTAAAATTTACCATAAAAGACAGAAGTGTTTTTTTCTTAACAAAAGCCCTTCTTGC
Source organism: Arctocebus calabarensis (assembly GCA_963573935.1). Classification (NCBI taxonomy): domain Eukaryota; kingdom Metazoa; phylum Chordata; class Mammalia; order Primates; family Lorisidae; genus Arctocebus; species Arctocebus calabarensis. Next base: position 14,264 of record CAUYON010083824.1, on the reverse strand, counting down.
AGAAAATATATGCATGTCTATTGACTATACTATATATACCAAAAATTAACTATTAGTATTTTTACTACTAATAATATTAGTATTATACTAATACTATTAGTATTTTTATGAAAAACAAGCCTATACAAAAGTGACATGAACAGGCAATTCATCGAAGAGGAAAACAGCGGCCAGTAAGTAGCTTGTTCAACTGCACTATAATCAGGGACAAACAGAATTAACAAAGAGATTCCATTTTGTACCCATGGTAGTGAAAAAACATTAAGAAGTCTGAAAATGTGATGCATTAATAGGAATGCTGGGAAGAAGAAGGAATAAAAAGTGTGCAGGCAGTGGGTGTACAACAGCATGAATTATGCTCTTACAGGGAATTCTTTAGGGTGGTAGTTTAGGGATAATAGGAAATAAGGAAAAAGAGACCATAGAGGCTGGCAGATTGCATAGAGCCTGTGACGTTTGAGTTTTCCCTGGAAGGAAATGGTAAGACCCTGAAGGCTTTCCAGCAAGGAAGTGGCAGCATCAGGTTCTGATCATACAGAGATTGCTGTGGAAGGCACGGAGAGCAGGGGGTAAGACTGGAGAAGCAGCGCTACCTTACGTGTTACCCAGAGACGACGAGAGATGTGCGAATTAACCTCACTACGCTTTAGTTTCCCTATCTACAAATGGGACTTAAAATAGTACCCATCTCACTGGGTTATGGTGAGAATTAAATGGGATAACTCAAATAATGCTCCTCACATTTTTTGACCATCACCTTCAATAAGAAATACATCGAAATGTTTCAATGAAAGATATGTATGTTATTGTGAGAATTAGATAAGTTACTATGAGTTGCCTTCACCAAAATATTCAGTGATTTATATACACTGTATTTCCAAATTCAAAATTTGGTGCATTTTAGGAAAATAATAAGCCTAGAACACATACTACGTAACACCCCATAATGACATAGAGAAGCATCAAAGATCAAACTTTAATTTTTCTGTAGAAAAACATACAAATGTTCACACAAATGACTAATGTAGATTATAAATAGTTTCACTTCAGTTGGGGGCCACATTTTGCTTCAAATATGTTTTTTTTTAAAAATGGTGTTTTTTTTGTTTTTGGTGTTCTAGACCTTTTTAGATTTTGAAACTGTGGATAAGAAATTGTAGAGAGATTTATAAAGATAGATATAGAGATAAAGATACAAATATATACTATTGCTTATAAGTGCCTGGCCCATGAGTAGTATTGGTTATTATTATTGGTAGAGATAATATTTTTTAAATGCTGGTCCTAACCCACCGAAAGTGATTTCATGATCGACTAATAGGTTGCGACCTATACTCTGAAAAATGCTGATATGTAAATGATTATCTTGATTCCTACAACATACTAACCTCTCAACACAACTTAAAAATAATACCATCTTGTGTTTATGTCATAATGTTCCCTTCTCAAAATCCTTTTAATCACACAGTGGCTGTTCATCTTCTCAGCCATATACTTCAGAAATAAACTACTTGACCTACTTTTAAGAGTTTCATGTCTCAATGATTTTATGTTGAACAGTAGGAAATTTAAATAATTATAATCACACCTTCCTGTAGCATTTATTCTATACCTTGACACCAAAAGTACTTGCTAGGTTTTATTGAATTATTTTATGTGAAATACTTTTATTGCACAAATAAAGAGACAGAGCTAAGAAATCATTCATCTTAGGTTACACAATACACTCTTTCTATGTAAAATTGTCCAATAGAATACACAGTATAAGAACAACTTCAGAAGCATGTTTATAATTCCATTCTTAGAGTGAGCCAATGACGCTCCTATGTGAAGACACCTTATAATCTTTGTGTTTTATTTTCTAGTTCTCTTGGAGATGTTAAAATAGCTGAAGTGAATATCAAGGGTTTGTTTATAAAGCTCATTAACTCTTCCCTTGACAAAGAAGTTGGAATTGGAGATTACATTCTCCAGCAAAATGTGAATGGACAGAGAGTTTCTTTGTACCAATTCCTTCCAAATATTACAATGCAGGCCAATTCCACAGTAACAGTGAGTATAAGATTTATACTTATAAAGAGACCCCTTCTCTACTAATAATGGAAAAATGAGCCGAGTGTGGTGGTGCACGCCTGTAGTCCCAGCTGCTCGGGAGGCTGAGGCAGGAAGATCGCTTGAGCCCAGGAGTTGGACGTTGCTGTGAACTATGACGATGCCATTGTGCTCTAACCCAGAAAACAAAGTGTCTAAAGAATAAATAGATAGATTTTTTAAACCCATAGTTAAATGTCCACAGCTTTCTCCAGTTTGGTGTGTAATCTCAGTTTTTTTAATTTGACTATTAAAATGAAATTTCTAAATCCCTAAAACTAAGCAAGTATAATCCTTGAAAGGCTGATGCTGGCAGACTCCCACTCTTTCTCCCGCTTTCCTTTAAACCTGTATAGTAGCTGTTGGTGTTACATAGCTCAGAATTTTGTAGTATACAGTCATGAAGCTGTAAAACCTCATCTGTTCAGAAAGATTATACTGACAGTTACAAAACAGTGTTGAATCCCAATGGCATTTGTCCTGAGCAAACTATTTTCTTTCAGGTGTGGGCTGCAACACCTGAAGCGAAGCACGAGCCACCATCACATTTTCTTTGGAAGGAACAAAACAAGTTCATAACAAGCCCAGATTGTACGACAATCCTGTGCAAACCTAATGGTCAAGTTAGTGTCTGGTTCTTAACAGTCGTTTTCAATGGAGTGAAGAGCCCTCATCCTCTTAGCTCAACTCAATTATTTTCCATCCATCAAAGCGTGGATAAAATCATCACTAAATGCTGTAACCCAGCAGGCACAAATCAATAACACCCTCTTCCCAGGGTCACAGTACCCAAGAGTTACTTACAATTTGGCAAAAATAATTTTGATATCGCATATTTCCAAGAGGCTACTTCAAATTTCAGAGTCAAGGGTGGATTTTACTTGTGATATTTTGCCTGAGAGTTGGATAAAAAGATGCTACATACAGACCTTTTCTATTCACTTATTTCTCAAAGTTTATTGAGATTCTTCTCTAATCTTACAGATTAAGACATCACATCTGCTCTTAAGGGACTAATATTTTATTGGAAGAGCTTATAGGTCTTGATGTGAAATAACTGTACTTTACTCACTATAAAATTAAGTGAATTAGTAATGGCTGTGTAGAATTCATTCGTAATATTTGACAATTTTATATTTTCACTCTACCTCTTCTTTGGTATAATATTAGCATAAATATATATGCCCATAGACACACCAGTAAGTTTTAAAAGGATCTCTTTTTATAACAAAAAGTTATTCCATTTAAAAACTATTATTTAGATCTTTATAAAATACCTTTTTTTAACCTCAGTCTAATTTACTATGTCAGATAACTACTAACCCACAAAATATGTTGCTCAGAATCTGTATCTGACTTTCTTTGTTACATTATACCTGACGCTTAGACTGGCTTTCCCTTAGAATTCTGTGGGAACAGTTGTTGGTAGATGGAGTGAGCACTCCTTACAGTCATTAGCAGCCTTCACTGGCTCAGCTTCAGATCTCTTTGTGGGCTCAAACTGAATTTTATACTACTTCCGATAATTTTCACTGATGGGAAAAATACAGCTATGCAAGCTAAGTTATTTACTCATAAGAAAATTATTAGTAAAATCTAGATGCGGGTCAAGGCATTTTTATCTCCGAAATTTCATTGCATTTATTCATTCTATAAATAGCTTTGCGATTCTGACTTTGTACGCTATTCCATGCACAGAGTGTTGGACCAGACATGACAGGTCTCTGAGCTCCTGGAATATACATTTTAGTAAATTGTCATCCCCTGTATCTGAATTAGACTTGGTATTTAGACTGTTTCTTTCACCCAGGGGTGAGAACTACTTTGCATGTATAGAATCAGACCATTTCTGTGGGGTGCTTAAAGCACAAACAATTGTGTTTGCTGATGAAAGACCAAACCTAATCGATCAACTGATTCATATGGAAAATACTTCCATATGTTTAGTATCTGTCAGGCATGCTACTAGGAGGAAGGAACATAAATATTGTGTAGTACCTGTCCTCAGAAAACTCAGAATCTACTAGTAGAAATTGATATGAAATAATAAATAATTGCAATCCAATGAAGCAGTCATAGAAATATATGCACAGAGATGGCAACCCAGCTCAGAAATCCCAGCTCTAAAGGAGAGCATCAGGAAAAGCTGCAAGCAGAAGAGATACTTGCTCTGAGTCTGTGGGTGAAAGGGGGTGCCCCACCTGACCTGAACCGTGGTCATCACGCCCCTTTCCTCCTCCCTCTTTCTCTGTGCTCTCTGCTGTGCCCACCCTGGCTTGCTTTCCCTACTTTTGATTTCCCGTACCTGACTGCTACTTCAGGCTATAGGGCTTTTGCACGTGCTCTTGCCTTTCCATACAATCTTTTTCCTCCCTTTTTACCTATTCAATTCTGTCTGCCCTTCAGACCTCAGCTGAAGTCTTCCTTTTCGAGTCACATCCCATTGGCATGGAGATATTCCACTCCATGGTAAAGCATAAGCATTAATCAATTCAATTAGAAAATATTTCCATTAAATAGGCGGACATATGACTTTAAGTCAACTTGAAACTCTGATGGAGCACAAAGTTCTTTTTTTAACAAATTAATTTCCATTCTCCCTTCAATGATACTGAATTTCACTATCTGCAATTTCTAGGTAGATTTTCCTTAAAAATACAGGGTTTTAAATTCCTACAGACATGTTGAAACACAGACAGACACAGGGTTTCATCAGGGTCCTGGAATTGCTTTCTATTTGTATAATTTATATACAGAAAACAAATATCTTGTGGAAAAAGTCACAGAGGCTGCAACCAGTTATCCAGATCAGAGTAGATCCTGTCTCTAGACTTGAATAATACTTTTTTTTTTTAAACAACAAGACAAAGAGAACTTATATTAAAGGTCATTTTAAAAAGGAAACCTGAGTGGTCAAAGGATGACTTTGACCATTTTTTGAGCCATCTTTTACTAACATGGTTAATATTCAGTACAGCCGAAAATCTCATGGTGTAGTAGAAAGGTGGATCTTAGTTTTGCTTTGCCACAAGTTAACATGTAATTGTTACTCTACTTCCTCATTTGTAAAGAGACTGTCCAGTATAATCAGTGAGAATCTCTGACTCCACAAATTGCTAGAACAGGACCAAGGATATTATTGTCCTGTAGGATTTGTAGCCTACATTACCTGTCAAGAAACTAACAAACATCCTATATGTATTCAGTGCCTGACACTTTCCCAGTACATTATTTTGCATTAGAGATCCAGGTGTGGGATCGAACAGTCCTATGCGGTAGGAGCTGGCTCATTGAAGGGCTGTTTATATATGTGTTATCTCATTAGATTCCTGGTAATATTTACTTATCTTACAAAGGAGAAAAATGGGGCTTGGAAAGTTAAATGGCTTAGTCAAAGTCACATGATTAGTCAAATGACAGAATTTAAATAAAACCATACCTTCCAACTCTAAATTTTTTTCTGTTCTACTAAAAATAGTTTAGAAAGTTCCTTTGGCCAACATTCTAGAGTTGAGATTAAATTTTATCCCATTGTCATCAGCAGCAGCAAATATTTTTAAGTTCCTATGATGCAGGGAAAAATAAAATACTGCTCTTATCTAGGAAAGAACTGTGTTATCTCATTAAAAACAATCACACTAAGAAAAATATATGGTACACGTATTTTCGATATAAATTACTATGCCTTAGCTACCGAAAAAAGAAGATTCCCTAACTAATGGTCTGCAGCAAAAGTGGGACTTTCTTGCTATCAACCATGAAAATGAACTTTAAAAAAAGTCTCATCTTTCTCTTTCTCAGCTGTGGGCTTAGCCTAGTAAATTTGCCTCGTGTTGTCTTTGTGTCTATTTAATTAGTCAACCAAGCAAAGGGTTTTGATGGTTACCAAATAAACCCCAAACTCTAATTTTGTAAACTAAGAACAGATCAGAAGAAGAAGCAGATTGCTAGGGTACACTTTGGTGCTTAGTTTAGTGTTGAATAAAAATATAACCATTAGTCTGGGCACCTGTAGCTCAGTGGTTAGGGCTCTGGTCACATACACTGGGGCTGGCAGGTTTGAACCCAACCCAGACCTGCTAAACAACGACAGCAACAACAACAAATGCCAGGCTTTGTGGCGGGCACCTGTAGTCCCAGCTACTTGGGAAGCTGAGACAAGAGAATCGTTTAAGCCCAAGAGTTTGAGGTTGCTGTGAGCTGTGATGACACAGCACTCTACAGAGAACAACGTAGTGAGACTCTGTCTCAAAGAATATATATATATATACACATATGTGTGTGTGTATAGATATATGTGTATATATATAAACCATTAGTCCCTATGTAGACTTTTCCTAAATAATTTTTGTACACACATGTTGTGTACTTGCCACGTATTCAGGCAAGCTGCAGTGCTCATAGTCTCTTTAATACTCCACCTAGGATTCCAGCTGGAGAACATGTGTTCTTCTCTATGTCTCTGGTTCTACTGCCCATGTCCCCACCCCCAGTAAGGTACTGATGTATATGAATGTAAGTATAGTGCCTTAAATGTTTAAAATTTTAACTTATTAATAATACACATACTTTTTTGCACAGTTCTTTATAGTTATGAAATCCAGTAGTTTAACTGAATTTGAGAACATCCTTGTAGAGTGATTTCTCCCTACCAGTCTCCCCATTTTACGTATGAGAACACAGTCCAAGGTAGTAAGTGACTAACTTGTCTGAAGTTATTGAGATGTCACCTCATACGCAGTAGAATGGCTATTTATCAAAAAGACAAGAAATCACAAATGTTGGTAAGGGGATGGAGAAGAGGGTCCCTAGTACACTGTTGGTGGGAATGTTGGTCCTCCTTTTGGGTACATTCCCAAAGCAGATAAAATCATCACCTTGAAAAGATCATGGACCCCCACGTTCACTGCGACATTATTCATGATAGCGAAGCTATGGAAATAATCTAATTTTCCATCAACAGAAGAATGGACAAAATGTGATATATATATCCACAATGGGATATTATCCAGACTTAGAAAAGGAGATGTTGCCGTTTACCACAACATGAATAGGGCTGGAAGACATTATGCTAAGTGAAATAAGTAAGACACAGAAAGAAAATATTACATGATCTCACTTCTGCGTGGAGTCTAAAAGAAAGTTCAAATATACAGAGATGGAGGGGGTGGTGGAGGAAGTAGGGAGATACAGGTTAAAAGATACAAAATAGCAGAATGTGGGATGGAAGAATCTAGAGATAGAATGTACAGCATGAGGACTAATATAATTGTATTGCATTTGGAATTTTTGATGAATAAGTAGATTTTTGCTGCTCTTATCACAAAAAAGTAATTATGTGAGATGGTAGGTATCTTAATTTGCTGCACTTATATCTTTTAACACCATGTTGTAAACCTCCAATATACACAATTGATATTAATGAATCATTTTCATTAGGCTGTTGCCTGGTATATTCCTATTCATTGGAAGCAAGCCTGGGAAAAATTAGAGACTGACATTGAATTTGACAGATGCTCAGTAGTCTCTCCAACATTCCGAGGGCACATGTTTCACTGGATAAGATCTACAAGTGTAGCTACAGAAAAACAACATCAAGCCAAGAAAGATACCTTGACATGTCACCTGAAACAAGATAACGATTTCATTAAGAGGTAACGATTGTTTTGTTGCTTGATTTTTTACTGAGTCCTTCTCACAATTAGTAACTCAGCATGTGAGAGTGACTAGATGACAACTAGACATGTGACGACTAAATAAAGATTTTTTAAAGCTATTTGGAATAGAACACATACAACACACATAAAAAACATAGAGCGAACAGGTGCACACGCATGGGACAATGAAGGACGCTGGTCTCCACTAGGTCATATCGAGACCTGTGTGGCCAGTTCATGTCTCACTGGCACTGCTGTTGGAGGTGAGGCTTCTGCAGAAGGGTGAAGAGGTGACAAATGTATCCCCAGGTCTTTAGCAGTGCTAAGGTGGAAGGAGATCCAGCATCTAGATCAGCGGTGCTCAACCTGTGGGTCGCGACCCCTTTGTAACCATGAAAACACATCCTGCATATCAGATATTTACATTACCATTCATAACAGTAGGCAAAGTTACAGTTATGAAGTAGCAATGAAAATAATTTTATGGTTGGGGGTGACCGCAACATGAGGAGCTGTATTAAAGGGTCGGGGCATTAGGAAGGTTGAGAACCGCTGGTCCAGATGTTGGATCAAGAGCTGGCTGTGGACAGAGGTGTGACTCCTTTATAGGCAAATGCTTCTGTTATAATAAAAGTTCTGCCGACCAGGTCTACAAAACCAATATTCTCTTGTTCTTGAAACATCCTTTCGGTTTAATTGTACCTTAGCACTAATCCCACTGCATAAAATGTCTTCTAAGTTAAATTAGAGCCTTTTTTCTTTTACAGAGAAAAGGAAATCCCACCAAGCCTTTTCCCCATTCGCAGCCCTTGGTGCCAGAGTCCCTGTACCCCGGCACACCCCCACAGTCCTCAGATTGAACCGTGCAACATGGGCCCCGCTGGAAGCAAGTTGGGCAGACAGCCCACGTCTCAGTCAACCAGGCCTGATCCAGCCCCAGGTAAGTCAAAAGGATGTTTATTCCGGTGGAGTGTATATGTGCTTGTACGCTCATATTAACAATCAGTGAGAAGGGGTTGGTTAACTGATAAAATTTGCTAAGTAGGCTCTTTTTTGTTTGAGACAAGAGTTTCACTATGTCACCTTCAGTAGAGTGCCATGGCATCAGAGCTCACAGCAACCTCAACCTCTTGGATTTAAGCAATTCCCTTGCCTCAGCCTCCCAAGTAGCTGGGACTATAGGCACCCACCACAATGCCCAGCTATTTTTTTGTTGCAGTTGTTTTGCTGGCCCAGGCTGGGTTCGAACTCACCACCTTCGGTGCATGTAACCACTGTGGTGCAGGCACTGAGCCTAAGTAGGCTCTTTAAGCAAGTGTCAGAAACCATTCACTTACATTTGCTCTAGCATATCTTCCACAGTTATTGATAAAAATTAGTTGAATCAGTCAAAAGAACAGTGTGGCCAGCAAAAGTATGCATGGTTCTTAAAGTTCATTAAGAAATGCATCCCCTTATTTTTTTTCACCACACAGGAAAAGCCTGTCTTACTAGTCATGCTATGCTAAAAGGAAATTCATCTTTTGCAAACACACTCTAATACTTACCCCAAATTTTTGTTCTCATTCCTTCCCTCCTCGCCTGAGATCTTTAAGACAAGCCTGCAGAATCACAGGCTTCTCCATAAGATAACGGGGAAACCACTGTGTCAGTGTGCTGGCTCGTCCTTGGGAATGAGCACTCTAAAAATAGTACCTTTTAGAAGTAGAATGATGGACATTTTGTAAATTACAGAATATATTACATTTTCATAAAATTACATGCCATATAAATTGCACACGAACTGTGTGACCACCCTGTATATCTATGCCTGGGTTTCCACATCTTGGGTGTGCTAATGATAATAAATCGTCCAGGAGTATGCAAATGAAAAAGATAATAGATAATCAATAAACAGGAACATCAATCACCAACCAGTCCCAGCACTTGTCACTGTACACACAAAAATGACTAAGGTTTTTTTTTCTAGGGTGAGAGACAAAGAATTTAGCAATGAAAAGTAGTAGGAACAATGGCTTGCAAATATTTTTGACCAAAAGCCACAGGAATAAATATGTTTTGTATCATTACTCAATATATGTCTGTACCTATGTACATAATTGAAGCACATGTTTCAAGAAACATTATTTATTTTTCTAAATACAATACGCTCTGATATTTCTTACTATCTTCTAGTTCATTTTTATGAATAAATTCCTTTCTTCATGGTGTGTGACACACCTCTTGGGGCCGGGACACAATTATAAGAGGGACTTTACCTAACAGATGCAAGCAGTGTAACCCTGTTCTTTGTACCCTCAATGAATCCCCAATAATTAATAAATAAATAAATATCTTTCTTGACCCTCTAAATGAGATAGGACCCGCTGTTTGGAAAGCATTGTTTTACAGTAGAAATAAAAGGGTGCCAAAAACTGTATATACATTTTAAGGAAGGAAAAAACTGGATTAAAATTGTAATACTCAGTATATACCAATAGCAAGAGATATGTACAAGTTGTGTTTGACTTCTGCAATTACAAGAGGTGCTCAAAGTGGTTACCAGACACTTCTGATGGTGGTGAACTACTGCTTGAGCACAAGTAATACATCTCTTAAAATGCACATACGTCTTTTGGCACCTCTGGTATTTATAAGGTGACAGGAGAATAATAGAAATTGCATCTCAGAGGAGCTAGCACTTGAACTAAGGTCTTAAAGGACGAGTAGGAGTTATTCAGGTTGAAAGCAAGATGGGAAGAACATTCCAAGTAGAAGAAGCAGCATGTTTTAAAAGCACAAAGAGGCAAGAATAAACTTTGTATTCAGTGAACATTGAGAAATTATATCCCACTGAAGTGTAAGTGATGTTGAAGTGTTAGTCTGGAAAGTTTTGTAGGGACTAGATTTTAGAAGTCTTTGCCCACCATGGTGTTAGAGTTTCCATTGTATCATGTAGGCAGTAAGGAAACAACAGGAGCTTTCAACAGGTGTCTCCTACAGTTTTTGTCTACATTGGAAAGAGAACCTTGAAAGCAATAGGAAAGATTCCAAAATCTATTTCCAGCCCAACCTTCTATTTTGAACTCTGGATTTATAATCCTTACTTGGATGCCCTGTGAGTATTTCATTCTCAGAATGTTCAGAACTGAACTCATCGTCATCTCTCCCTCAATCTGCCATTCCACTCTTTCTCTAAATGAATGCCATTCAGAAACTCCAGACAGTCCTTCCCTGCTCCTTCCCATTTCTCCCCTCCCACATCTAATCAATTACAAACACTTGCTTAGTAACATTTCTTCGCTTACTTTAAAATCTTCATTTTCTTCCCATTGACCTCATGATGAAGTCCAAACCCATAAAATTATTGCACTCTTTGCAGGCTGACCTGCCCCATTTCGTCACATGTTTGCGTTCTTGCAGTCTGTGTTTGAGCCATCTTGAAGTTCATTCAGTTTCTCAAACACATCCTGACTCCCTCCAGGCCTTCACACATCCTCTCACCCTCCTCTTTCACATGGATAATTCTTATTTTTCCTTGAAGTTTGCGCTCACATGTCACTTCCTCCACAGAATCCACCTCTGGTCTCTGACTTTTGTGCTCCTGATATGTGTTTATATGGGTTTTTAGTGATATACTTCTTCTATCAAGCAAGGTATTTGTTCTACTATATTGTAAACTGTTTTTATCACCAGACTATAAGTTCTAAAGGATAGAAATCATTTTCCTTTTGCTCATCCTTTGGCCACCTGCACCCAGCTCAGTGCATGACACGTAGTTGTTTAGTATACATTTGCTGAAGGACAGACATATAGGGAGACACTGAAGGTTTTTAAATAGGCATTTCAGAGAGATAGATCAGTATTTTAAAGAGAATTTTGGAGCAATGTGGAAAATAAAGTGAAGTACAACATCTATGAAGAAAGCAGGAAGAAGGAAAGGATAAGGAAAAGAAGGCAGAAAAGAATCAAGTGGGTCTAATAGTGTTCTAATTTGAGTCCCAAAATCAGAGGATGGAGAGATTGAGACAGAAGCAATATTTAAAGAAAACACAGCAGAAATTCTCAAAAGCTAGTGAAAGACATGCCACGGAATGAAGAATAACCATAAATCTCATAGCAGCATACAAAGCAAGCCATGCCAATATAAATCATAGTAAATAACATCAGAAACAAAATAATGGCAGTGAGACCATAATGGAATGGCGTCCTCAGAATGCTAAAAGCATTCTACTAACCCAGAGTTCTATATCTAGCAAAAATACACTCCAAAAACTGAAAGTGAAATAGCAATATTTTCTGGCAAACAAAAATGGAAAAAGAAGATTCATCAACATCAAACCCACACTAAGGAAATGCTAATGGAAATACTTCAAGTAAGAAGAAAATTATCGTAGAGGGTTGCACAGAGATGAAGGGAGAAGTTAAAAAAGGGAAAAGTCAAAACATGGATAAACATAAACGAATATTTGCTACACTAATAGTGTCTAGTAGAGAATTTAGATACATTACAACTGCATTAGTTTTCTAGGGAGGGCTACCCTAAGAGAGTATCACAAACTTGATGTCTTAGAATAATGGGAATGTACTCTCTCACGGTGCTGGAGACAAGAGTCTGAAATCACGGGTTGGCAGGGCTGTGCTTCCTCTGAAGGCCGGAGGATTGTCGTTCCTCACCTCTTCCTAGCTCTGGTGGTTGCGGCATCCTTTGATATTCCTTGGTTTGTAGATGTATCACTCTAATCTCTGCCTCTGTCTTGATGCGGCTTTAACTCCTCTGTGTGGGTGTCTAGATTTCTTTTTTCTTTATAAAGTCACTAGTCATTATATTAGGGCCCGTGCTAGTCTACTATGATTTCATATTAATTTTACTATAATAAATCTGCAAATACCCTGTATCCAAATAGGTCATAATCACAGGGGTGGGACTTCAACATATTTTGAAGGGGGATGGGGCACAATTCAACCTGTAACAAAATAGCACACAAAAGTTGGGAGGGGACTCAATGAAGTTAAAGTAATCCAAATTCCCTGTTTTGTCTAATAAGTTGAAAAAGTAGTGACTTATATTACACTTTAGTTAATCAAGGATACTTATTATAATATAGGGTAGATGCTAATAGAATAGTATAAGAATGTTATATTTATGAGATGACATATGTCAAACATTCATCATCATTCAGTTTAAAATAACTAACTTCCAATATGATGTCTTCTTTGATACATGAGATATTTGGGGATCACACGTCACAAATAAATTGGGTTTATTTCAGTAATGCAAGGGTGATTTGAGCTTTGAAAATTAGTTAAGTTTATCACGTTAGCAGAATAAAGAGGAAAATTATGTAATGATCTCAATAGATACAGGAAAAGCATCTGTTAAAATTCAATACCTAACCAGAGGGAAAGAATGTTAGAAAATAAGGACTGGCAAGAATTTCCTTAATCTGACAAATAGTATCTGCAAAAATTGCAAAGCAGACTATCATATTGGATGGTGAAGGACTGTAGTGAAAGTTTTTTCCTTGAGGTCCAGAGCAAGGCAAGAATTCTCTTTATGAAGACTTCTGTTCAATACTGTTCTAGAAATATACACACATCTCATTACCCCACAACTCAGCAATTCCATTCCCAGGAACTGTGTATACCTAATAAATATATACGTATGTATACCAAAAGATGCATGGAATACTGGTCACGGCAGCTGTTCTGGTAATAGCCAAAACTAGAAGTAATTCAGTTGTTTATCAAAAATGTAGTGACTAAATAAACTATACGTTCCCATAAGAAGTGAAAATGAAGGAACTACCACTACATGCAATAGTATCGGGAAATCTTGTAAGTATAATGAGTAAAAACTTATAGACAAAAAGGATTATATATTGGTGATTCCAGATCACCATTCAAAACTGAACAGTGGTGTCAAAGATGATAATAGTAGTTACCTCTGGGAAGAGAAAGTGGTGATATAGGGTGCTTCTTACCTAAAATTGCCATACGTCGGGAAACTGGGAAATTATTTTTTATTTTCTTTGAGACAGAGGCTGACTCTGTCGCCCTTGGAAGAGTGCTGTGGTGTCACAGTTCACAGCAACCTCCAACTCTTGGGTGTAAGCCATTCTCTTGCCTGAGTCTCCCAAGAAACTGGGACTACAGGCACCCACCACCAACACCTGGCTATTTTTTGTTGCAGTTGCCACTGCTGGGGCTGGGTTCGAACCTGCCACCCTTGGTATATGGGCCAGGACCCTACCCACTAAGCCACAGGTACTGCCCGTGAAACTGGGAAATTATAGCTAAATATAGCTTTATTTACATATTTATTAATAAACCTTTACAAAGAGGTGGCCAACACATAGAAAATATTTTGCAAATATTTTATAAAATTTTATAATGAGGGCGGCTCCTGTGGCTCAGCGAGCAGGGCGCCGGCCCCATATACCGAAGGTGGCGGGTTCAAGCCCGGCCTCGGCCGAACTGCAAAACAAAAAAATAGCCGGGCGCTGTGGCGGGCGCCTGTAGTCCCAGCTACTCGGG
>CAUYON010083821.1:0-39403 GCA_963573935.1 Arctocebus calabarensis | reverse complement strand
CTCTCCTCTTTCCCCTTCATCTTGGGCTATGGTTGGGTTATAGCTTTCCAGAAGGTCTAAAGGCTACCAGAGGCAGAAAGAGTGGGGTCTCTGAAACCCACCAGCAAATAAAGTCAGCAATCTTTGCCTGTCTTCCCCTGGACCACATGGCTACTAGAAATTAATTCACTTTTCCCTTTTGTTAGAGAGATAAAAAATGATATTCATAAATCCTTTAGTAAGAGCCAATCTGAAATTAAGCTTCTCTGGTTATAATTGACTTTTTATTTGCCTTAAAAGCAAAGAGAATAAATTGCTATCTGATAATATCCCTCCTTTGCAATGCCTTTTTCCCCCAATTTTTTCTACAGCTCTATTTCAACCCAAGGAACTGTGAAAGATAATTGCTTTGTGTTAAAATACTGAAGTATCCTTTAAACCAAAATGGTGACATTGCTTTCTTTCTTTCTTTTGCAGTTTTTATTTTTTAGGCCGGGCCTGGGTTTGAACCCACCACCTCTGGCATATGGGACTGGCGCCTTATACCTTTGAGCCGCAGGCGCTTTGTTTTTTGATTATGTATTTTTTTTTTCCCATGGAACTTGGGGGACTGTTTATGCATTTGTGAAGCTTTCCTAAAAATGCCACTGGAATGGGAAACTCATAGATAGATGTTCTATTAATTCTCTGAGAGTTAAAGAATTGCAGAATTTCTGATTGCATTATTCTGAGTATTGTTTTTCAAAGAAAGTTCTTCGAAAATGTGGCACAGTCCAAACGAGAATAATAAAACCCACGCTGCTAGTAAATGAAATAATCCCCTTCAAGTATGAAAGTAGCAACGGCTGCTGGCTCCAGCTCAACCGTGCTTTTCAAAACCACAAAGGATTCCTCCGGATTGCTTCCTCAGAGTCCCCACTACAAGGTGGATATGTCCTTGGGGCATAGCTAGAGTGATATCATTATACATTCCTCTCTCCTCCCCGTCTCCCCTCACCTTTTCTTGCCTCTTTTTGAACAATCTCTGAGTGAGGAATGTACGGCTAATGTTTTATGCCTCCCCAGGCAAGGCTGCTTCGTTTATAAAGTTGAGAAAGGAAAGAAACTGGGAAAATATTTATTTGACTCTATCAAAAAAAAAAGATGGTTGGTGCTAAAGGCGCCTTCCTTTGTATTTTTTTAGCACAAGTCTAAAAACCGACCCCATCAACTCCAGGAGATCACAGGAATTTGAACACTGGAAGTAACAGAGCTAAGATAACTGGCTACTCAGAGGCAAGTAAAAAATCAGAGGGGACCCAGACTGAAGCAGAGCCCCTGTGCTCACGTTCAAGTCAGCTAGCCAAGGGCTTAGCACCAAGCCCTGGAACAGCACAAAGGTGTTGGCTTGGAGGACCCTGGTGTTCGTGACACAGAATACTCCCCATTAAAGCTCTGCCCTAGATGGCATGGGCATGAATGTACTCTTTAATCCTTTGGGTCCCCATTCTTTCATTCTAGGCTCCCCACTAGAAAAAAAAATTAAATTTTCAGTGTAAGTCATCTCCACTCACCTTGCTTTGGTGGCCTATTGGTATGGTTTTAATTTGTCTTAGATAACTTTATTTCACTCAGTAACTTTTGCTGACTCCTGGGAAAAGGAGTCCCCCTTGGGAAGCTCATTAGACTCAAACAAGTGTGAGGGACAATCTTTATTTGATTGATGACGATGACAGCACTTGGCAACTAAATTAAGCCTGACATCAAAGTTATCCCACGTGAAGCATTCAGATTTTGCTAGCTCTCCCACTGTGCAGGCATAACTGAAACACAAACCTCCAAAAAGGCATGAGGGAAAATAAAATTGGACTGCCCCTCATACACAGCCCATTGGTCCCCAACACCAAAGGAGCGGGTTAGAAAACGGAAGTGCCCTGTGGGTAAGCCTCCTGGACTCTCATTACCCTTGCCTTCCCAGAGACCAGCCCAGGGCCTAACCCATATTAAGTTTTTGTGAAATATTTGTCCTTTCACAATGGACACTCAGATTTATTTAGATTATTTTATGATGGAAATAGTTGATTCAGTGTTCTATTTCTATAGCTTTCTCATATATATGAGAATGTGAATACATACTTCCTACAGTTCACCTGTATATTTGTTCATGAGTGTGACCTTATACACACTTTGATTTCTTTGAAACCTTCACAAGAGTGGAAATTCGTGAGAGAACCTAGGTTAGGCTCAGGGATGCGTGGGCACTTAGACAAGAGTGAAGTGGGTTCATGTAGGGCAGAGGCAGAATTTACATTTGTAGATACTGCTGAAAGGGAAGTCTCAGATAATTTCTGGTAGGTACGTGTAAGCCGTGGGAAGGGTTCTCTGACAAGGGCCCCACACCAGCATTGTTTTTTTTTTTTTTAATTGTCTTTATTATTGAATCATAGCTATGTACAATAGTGCAATCAAGGGGTACAATGTGCTGGTTTCATATATAGTCTGAAGTATTTTCATCAAACTGATTAACATAGGCTTCCTGGCATTTTCTCAGTTATTATATGAAGACATTTGTATTCTGCATTTAGTAAGGTTCACCTGTACCCTTCTAAGATGTACCGTAGGTGTGGCCCCACCAATTACCCTCCTGCCACTCCAACCTCACCCCTTCCCTCCCCTCTCTTGCCTCTTTCCCCATATTCTTGTGCTAAAGTTGGGTTATACCCTTCATATGAAAGCTATAAATTAGCTTCATAGTAGGGCTGAGTACATTGGATACTTTTTCTTCCATTCTTGAGATACAACTACTTTGAGATATCACCTAACTCCAGTATGATTAGGCCACATAACAAAATCCCAAAACCAGAGATGTTGGCGTGGATGTGGAGAAAAGGGAACACTTCTACACTGCTGGTGGGAATGCACACTAATACGTTCCTTTTGGATGGATGTTTGGAGAGTACTTAGAGATCTAAAAATTGACCTGCCATTCGATCCTATAATTCCTTTATTAGGTATATTCCCAGAAACCCAAAAATCACATTGTAACAAAGACATCTGTACCAGAATGTTCATTGCAGCCCAATTCATAATTTCTAAGTCATGGAAGAAACCCAAGTGCCCATCAATCCATGAATGGATTAATAATTTGTGGTACATGTATACCATGGAATATTACGTAGTCTTAAAGAAAGATGGAGACTTTACCTCTTTCATGTTTACATGGATGGAGCTGGAACATATTCTGTTTTTTCTTTTTTATTAAGCCATTTGTACATAGATCATGTATACATTTATGCCATTATGGGATACAATGCATTGATTATTTGTACAAATTGAAGTGCTTACATCCTACTAATCAACATAGCCTTCACCTCATTTATTCAATTACAGCATTAAGACCTAATAGATCCAACTTGTACTTGCAATATGTTCCCTAGGTGTGGTCCCCCTATTAACCCTCCCTCTATCGACCCACACTGCTCCCTTCCCCTCTTACTCCTCTTCTCTCCTTCATCCCAGGATATAGTTGTGTTACATTTTTCATATACAAGTGTGAGTGATTATAAATTGGTTTCACAGTAGTACTGAAAACATTGGATTTTTTTTTCCATTCCTGAGATACTTTACTAAGAAGAATATTTTCCAGCTCCATCCATGTAAACATAAAAGAGGTAAAGTCTCCATTTTTTTTTAATGCTGCATAGTATTGTTGTTTTGGGAATTTTTAATAAGAGCCATTCTCAGTGGAGTTAGGTGATATCTCATGGTGGTCTGATTTGCATTTTAACAGGCAAATTCTCTGCCAGTCCAATGGGCAGGTCCTGGGAAAGGATGAGATGTTAAAGGAGCCCTATGGTTGTCCAAAATGGTAAGGTGCTGAGAAAGCAAACTTGACCTTGGCTTGATAATTGAGGCTGACATCTGAGGAGGTGGTGGCTGGAGGCCTAACCTGGGCAGTACGTCAGAATAGCACAATCTGCAGTCAGCCTTGGCTGTGATCTTCTTAGAGAATGGGATGGATTTATAGCAAATGGAGGCATTTTCTATAATGTGTAACATGGAGCAATGGTTTTATAATTTGACTCTGTCTTTTTATTTTTATCAGGGAATTGTTTGGTTAAATATCAAGATTGGTTTCTACAGCATGAAAAATGATAGCAATTTCAGTATAATGATCCTACTTACTCATTTTTATAATAATTTTATTAGTAGGTATTATTTATTGCATGAATGGTGTCAGCCATGGCCTGACCACAGAGAACATTCCCATTCTCACAGTGAGGGTATTACTAGGGAAGACAACAAGACAATTGGGATTAAAAAGATTTAACACCTACTCATAAGCCTTCCTTGGTTCACAGGTTGACCATGGGTAAGTTGCCTAACCTTTCTGAGCCTCATTTTCCTAACTGGTCATGTGTTGTCCCTTGACCCTTCCCTTGTATTCAGGACTAGCCTGAGCTGAAAAGTTAGAGATTAGACTCTATGCCTAGATTTTTAGTTTTATTTATTTATTTGTTCTTCTCTGAGACAGAGTCTCACTCTGTTACCCAGGCTACAGTGCCATGACATCAGCCCAGCTCATAGAAAACTCTGACTCCTGGGCTCAAGTGATCCTCCTGTCTCATTCTCCCAAGTAGCTGGGACTATAGATACCCATCACAATGTCTGGCTCATTTTTCTATTTTTAGTAGAGACAAGGTCTTACTCTTGCTTATGCTGGTCTTAAACTCCTGAGCTCAAGCGATCCTCCCATCTTGGCCTCCCAGAGTGTTAGGATTACAGGCCTGTGCTACTATGCTCAGCCATACTCCTAGCTTTGAGACCCACTAGCTTTGCAAAACCATGTAGTCTTATTGCACTCATGTTGAGCTCATTGACTTCTTAGAGTCTTTTGAGGTTTACAATCTTATGACTTTCTTTGATGGATAATTTCTTAAGTCTTTCTGTTAGGATAAGAGATTTTATCCTTAAAATTGTGTGTTTGGTTTGTCAGAATACAACTGATTCTCAAATTATCTCTTAACAGCCTATCTCTGTTCCAACTGGCTTTGCAAATACCAGTTCCTTAGCAAACAACCAGGAAACTTGCTTTTTCATAACAGTTTTAAATTCATCCTCCTTGCCAGGAAATAGACTGTTTAGGACTCTGATTTCAGGTAAGACAAGGTCAAGGTATATAGTCACACGGGAGGCTGAAGTTGTTAGTGAGGAGATGGACTTTGCTCTAAAATCAGTGAGAGTGTAATTCAGATGAACCGTGCGTCCGATGTATCCATCTTGGTAGGCTGGCTCCATTCCCCACAGATGTTTTTGGTTTTTGTTTCCAGAAACATGGCTGGTGATTTATTTGCTGAAATGCATGACCACTCTCTTGTTTTCCTCCTGATAAATGATTTATTCATGACTTATTGCCATCCATGATGCACAAGAGATGGAGTTGTTTTACTCTTACATTATTTTTGTTTTTATTTGCTGTTAGCAGGTACAAAGTAGACAGAAAGCATTTCTCAGTGGTGATGAATGTGTCATTGTACCTCTGAGTCTCTGCAGAGTCAAAGGACCTATTTTTTCATCCACCATGGTGAAGCTTTTTGGCTTCTTGCGGGCACAGTGACACAGAGGTTGTGTGTGGGAACCCCAGATGCACAGTGGACACTTGCTCTTCTTGTTGTGGTGCCTGACATCATGTTCCTTTAGGATTCACCCTTTGCTGGGCCTCCTATTAGGCACCTCGCTCATCGTTCACTCTTTTAAGGCACCTGTCAAGTCTGGGAGGTAGATAGTACTATTATTTTCATTGTATGAATGAGTAAAATAGATTTTAAGCTACTATTCTAAAGTTGCACAAGAAATTAATTCAACACAGTTCTGACTTCTAGATCTAGGCTTTTTTTTTTTTTTTGAGACACAATCTCATTCTGTTACCCTGGGTAGAGCACTGTGGCATCATCATAGCTCATAGCAACCTCAAACTCTTGGGCTCAAGTGATCCTCTTGCCACAGACTTCCAAGTAGCTAGGACTACAGGCATCTGCCACTATGTCCAGCTAGTTTTTTTCTATTTTTAGTAGAGCTGGAATCTCACTCTTGCTCAGTATGATCTTGAACTCCTGGCCACAAACAATCCATCCACCTTTGCCTCCCAGAGTTCTAGGATTACAGGAGTAAGCCACCAGACTCAGACCCCAAATCTAGGCTCTTAACCATTGCTGTAAGCTGCATACAGTGTCAGAATGTAAGGCCTCTTAGATTCATGAATGTCAGCCTTTCTCGTCATTGACCCCACTCCTTTGTCTTGACAGGCATTTCCCATCCTCTCAGCCTCTCTAAGCACTAAGTTTTCATTTGGTCTGCAGTTGTGTGTAGACCTTGTCAACACACCCATGTGCAGGTGTACACGCATACACAAACACATATACACATACAGTGCGTGTTAGCTGCTGTCTTGAGTCCACACAGAGCTGCTTGCTCTTTGCTCTAATAAGTAGACTTGAAAACTTAATGTATTTGTTTTGTTGTGCTGCAAATTAATTACTAATAACTTAGCAACTTCAAATAATATTACTTTATTTTCATTAATTTATTTTTGACTTTTTTTACTTTAATATGTTTGGGGGTATAAGCTGGATTCTATTATATGTATATATTGTATAATGGTGATACTTTACTTTATCTTAATAGATTTAGGGATTACAAATGATCTTCTGTTACATGGATGACTTGCATAGTAGTGAAGTCAAGTCTTTTAGAGTGCCTGTCACCCGGATAGGGTTCATTATACCCAATAAGTAATAATTACTATCTCATGGTGTCTGTGGGTCAGGACTCCAGGCATATAAGGTCTAGTAATGAAGTTCAGAAACTTGCCACCATGGCCTATTGTAGGCAGCATTGCACAAACAACTCACGACCTTGGGATATCAGTGTTCCACTGCTGTGTTCCCGTGGACACGTGGCAGAGTCTTAATGAGTGGCATTCACTGTTGTTGTTGAGTGCTGTCATGAGAATGTCAGAGCTTGAATTACAGTTACAAACACTCATGAATTTCTTGTTAGCATTGGCAAGAGTGGAAGTGGAATCAGGAACATGTTAGTTCAAGTTGATGGGAATAATGCCATGAGGAAAACATGCATACAAATGGCTTAAACATTTTTCTGAGAGGAGAGAAAGTGTCACTGATGTAGAGGGGTCAGGGGAGCCAATAATGAGCAGAACTGATGTAAACATTGCAAAAATTCATCAAATTGTGTGTCAAAATCATCACCTGGCTGTGAGAAGCATAGAAGACCATGGAAACATTGATAGAGAAACAGTTGGGAAAATATCAACTGAAAATCTTGGCCAAGAACTCATAGCTCTTGGATTATGATGATGTATCAGCTCATGTGGCTCTGCCTGTGAGGGAAAATTTAGCCAGTAAACAAAAAACAATATTGGAACACTCTCCCCACTCACTTGTTCTGGCCCCGAGTGACTTTTTCCTTTACCCAAAGATAAAGGAAATATTTAAAATAAGACATTTTGATGACATTAAGGACATCAAAAGTAATATGACAACAGCTTTGATGGACATTCCAATAAGAGTTCCAAAATTACTTTGAAGAGTGAGCTAGGCACTGGCGTTGGAGTACTTCAAAGGTGACTACATTGATATTCAGTGATGGGGTATGTAGCACTTTTTCTAGGATGAATTTTCAAACTTAATTGTGTGACTTTGTAGCTGAGCTGGCTCCTCTGCCTTGTAGTCTCAACAACCTGCAACTGAGATATATCTGCTTCCAAGATCATCAGGTCATTGGCAGAATTTGTCTCTTTGAGGATGTTTGACAGTAGACCCCAGATTTTTACTGGCTATTGGCTGGAGGCTGCCCTTAGCTCCTAAATGCTCCCCATAAGTCTACCATTTGACTCTTTCCAGAAGTGACTCACAGAATGGCTGTTGCTTCCTGAAGGCCACCAGGGGATTCGTTGTGAATGTGGAGTCTTATATGACAAACTTCATCACAACAGTGGCATCTTTCTTCTGTGCCTTCATCCATTGATAATAAGCAAGCCACAAGTTCCACTCACACTCAAGGAGAAGATACATAAAAATTGTATGACCCATTGGGGGTCACCTGCAAGTGTGTCTGCTATGCAGAGACCAGTAAGTGGCGAATTCTTTCCCTACTGGCTAGTCTATGTGGGAATCCAGATTATTATTTGGTGATTGATGATAAAGTTGAAAAAATGAGAGAGAGGTAACTGTAGTGGGCAATGTCTCCAACCTGAAAAGTCTAAAGCATTCTTCTCCATCCTAGGGATATGCATGTCATGGGTATCTTGTTGTCAAATGCTCTCATTCAGATGTTCTTTCCTCTGGAAGAGACATTCCTGTCCAGCTCTTATTTTGTGTCATTGGGTTAAAGTCTCAATTCTTCCAGTAATAAGAGATTTGTGATTTTAGATGAGTATCTTAAGTTTCCAGAACTTCTGCTTTCTGTCAGATGGGATCATCTTGCTACCTCACTGAATTGTTGGGTGTGTATGCTGAATGTTCAGCACATAGTAGGCACTTTATCAGTGACAAGTCTCTAATTCTCATTTTATGCTGAAACTCCCCTTCTCTATTGGCTCATTTGTTACTCAAAAAACAGAATTTTGCACTTTGTGAAGTTCATATTTTCACAGGAATAATCACATTCCAGTCATTTCTCTCAAAGGCTCCATTTGAGACTTCCCTAATTTCCTGAGGACCTTGGCTATTACTACTTATAGAGATGGCCTCAGCTATTGCAGTTTCCCTAATTCAATCCTCAGAAGGTGCTCTAGACGTTTGGAACAGTGGCATAATTTCTGTCCCTTTGTGCAGGGTAACTTAGTTTTTGTTTTCTTTGTGCTTCTGTGTGTGATGTACTTTGCAAATATCTGTTATTGTACTCACTCATCACACATTCGTGAAAAAGCAAACTTAGAAACAAAGTGCTTGCTCTCTGCTTCTTTCTCCTCAGAGATTCCAGGATTCTATTCATTCATTCTCTTGCACTAAGTAACTTTTCTTACTTAATACTTAGGAGTATTACAACTCCTACTGGATTATTCTGAGACAAGGCTAGAGACTTGGGGTGTATGGGGAAATCAAGGAAAATTCTCTGCACTTTCTTCTACTTAGCCAAGGGTTCACACATGTAGATGGCACAGGTTCAGAGAATCCAAAGTTAACAGAATTGTGTGTGAAGATTTTCACTGCATTATTGATTAATTTTCATTAGGGAAGACCTGAGCAAGAGGGTTTTGCAGGCCCTGAAACTAGGCTCAGGGCCATTTGGGAATAGAATGCCAGGTTTCTAGAATCCAGAATGTGGTCTGGAAGGGAACGTGCAGGCAGGATACCCACATGCCCAGAAGAGTGACACTGATTTCCTTTTTAATTTTGTTGAGGCCATTTACTTGCAATGTTTGTCTTCCTGATGTTTTCTCCTCGTGCTGGGTTTATAGAGGACCTAAGGCCAGGGCTCAGGCAACACCTCTGGGATTATTCTGATGAATGATAGGCTGGTAAGCTCATCGACCTGTCTAACCAAAGGCCTGCAAATGAAAGGGAAAGGCGATTTTCTCTGATCAATCTTTGTTTGTGTTGAGGACTGGCTTTCCTGGAGAATGCCCCCCCCCCTTGGTTTGGGCATTGTATTTCTTATGCTTGGAATTTTTTATTATAACTTTGTGATCTTGCTTTAATTATTGTCCCACTGTTCTGTCTTCTGACGTTGTATTAAGTGCATACACTCCAGAGCCAAGGTGATTTTCACAGGGCTTGAAATAGCATCAAATAACATTCATTCTACTGATGGTTATTTCAGGGAGTAATGTTTCCCAACTCAAGAATTCTTTTTGAGTACTCTTTGAGCTGCACTTTTTCTATTTGAATCAAAAACAAAAGTTTGTATTTCTCAATCACCTTACATATTCTCAGCAATGCTTCTACTAACTCTTTTCTGAATTGTAAGACCATTTTCTCTTCCAGAATCTGATTTTTTTCCTCTCTGCAATGATTAAAATGACCCTTTTTCATGGTACATTCATCAAGTTGTATTCTTTCTAAAGGTTAAATCTGACTCAACAATTCTGTCTGAGAAGTTCATTTTGGGTTCTCTTAGATTGATCAAATACACAACAATGAACTGAAATGAACACTCACATCCCACACACTCACACCACTCCCATGTTGCCTGGATCTTTTTTCCTTAAAGTCTCATGCTTTCTCCCTTCTCTGAACTCTCAGACCTGCTTCATCCTCCTTCTATATGTCCTCTTTCTGCCCCCCTTTCCTCCTCCTTTTTGCATTCTTAGTCCTGGTCAAGATCCTATCATTTTCTCTTCCAGCCCCAGGAATGAATTCTGCACTTCCCCTCACCTTCCATGTCTCCCAGAGTCTGCTGTTCTTAATACAAAAGGAGAACCAAGAGACCTGTTCCCCCCTGAGCTTCTGGCCTCCTGCCTTGTTTTCTCAACAGACTCAAAGGCAGAGACTAAAGCTTATTGACATGTTACCTCTAAGCTTGGGAAGGAGATTTATTGAATCATCAAATACATCCCTATCATATAGATGAGGGTACTGAGATGTAAGAATTCATGGCAGGATATAAAGCCCAGTTTAATGGTCTATAGTCAGACTTTCTATGGCGACATGCTGTCCACATTTTGTTTATTTATTGCTGAATAATAAATAAATATAAAATTTAGTACCTTAAAATGTAGGGGCACAGTCATCTGCACCCTTGTAAGGTCAATCAGTCTCCCATTTTGTAAAGGCAAGCTTAAAGTCTTTTGTGAGTTAGAAAGGAAAAATCCTGTTAGGATTTTCCAGGCTACTCCCTTAAGACGATTAACTGCCTCCAAATGGTTGGTTGAAGGATTATTACTTAGCATAAAAATAACTTTGGTAAAGTAGTTATCAGTTAAGCCAGTTAAACCTTAGCCAATAAGGATAGCTTACATAATAAGTGGTTATCAGTTAGTCGGATTTATCCATAGACCTGTAAGTACCAGGCAGTAAAAGGCCTGGGGTCAGGTTTAAGTCATATGTTTATTGATTAAGTCATAAGATTAAGTCATGTGCTTGCTGATTAAGTTATGTGCCTATATAAGCCTTTTTGGAAGAAACAAATTTGCTGTAATTCCTGAGCAAGCTTTAGCCACTGAAATGCCTGAGTGAGCATCAGCCATTCCCTTCCAAATCAATCATTTCGTCTGTGGTGCTGCTTCTGTGGCATTGATCAGGGGGGCTGGGTAGCAGCAACATTAAAACAACCATTTAGTTTTCTCACCAGTTTGTATTTTAAGTTAAAGGGAAGTACCAGGCTGGGCGACTTGTCTCTGCTCCACATGACCATGTGACAGAAACTGGGACAGTCCAGGCTGGAAAATCCACTTCCAAAATGGTATCTTGCTGCCATGCCTGGTACCTTGGTGCTCCTGGTTTCTCCCTCTCCCTCCACATCCCATTTCATCCTGAGCTGCTTGTTCACGTGTCTTCGGCTCACTGAAGCTTGGTTGTGTCTCTTCTTCCATTGCAGGGGGCTCTCAACCTGGTCCAGTGTCACTTCTTCTGTGTTTTATGGTTCAAGAAGTCTCAGAGCCCATTCAGATTCAAGAAGTTGAGGAAATAGGCTCTACCTTTTGATGGAGGTATGGCGAAGCCACATTGCAGAAGAACATGTGGGATGGGAAATATGTTGAAGCCAATCTGGAAAATACAATCCACCATGAACCATACAGAAACAGCTAAATATATGAAGAGAATAATCCCTTCATTCATTCCATAAATCTTTAGACATCTTCCCTAATGCATGCATTATACAAGTGAGCAAGCCACATCTCCTACTTATAAGATGCTGACTTACAAGCAGGTGATGCAAGCAAAGTGGTTTATGGGTTGTTCTGTGTAACAACCACCCTTAACACTTGGGAATTTAAAAGAAACAACGGTTTCTTTGGCTCATAATTCTGTGGGTTGGCAATTTGGCTGGGTTTTTCTAGATTATTCCTCTAGTCTCAGCTGTGCTCACTCATGAGTCAGAGGACAGCTTTCATAGGCAGGTGGTTTAGCTGATCTTGGCCGGGCTCTCTCATTTGCTTTAAAATTGGTCACCTGTAGGCTAGTCTGGGATAACCTGTGCTGGAGTATCTACGTTCTTCTCCCCAGATGACCTTTTATTACTCAGAAGGATAGCAGCTTGTTTTTATAGTAAAAATGGAAGTCTAGGTGAAGAAAGGAAATTGTGCAAGTCTGTTAAGGCATAGGCATGGAATTGTGGCAAAGTATCCTCTGTTGTATTTTGTTGAGCAAAGTAAGTCATGAGGTTAACTCAGAGTCAAGCAGCTGAAAAACAGATTCTTAAGTTTTGATGAGAAAAGGTAAAAAGTCACACTAAAGGACAGGCATTTGGAAAGACTTTACGTCATTATTTCAATGATTTATGACAGTTACGTCATTATGTCAATCACGTGGCATTATTTTGGCCACTAATGCAATCCATCTATTAAGGCTCTAAGCAATGTCGTTACAGTGTGGTGACTGTTGTGGACAGTGGGGTGTAGAGGAAGAATACTTTACAAATCTGCAGCCCCCAGAGGGCACAGGCAGGGGAAAGTTGGGTAGTAGGAGGTCAGACAAAGCTTCACTTAGGTGTGGATTCTGAAGCCAGATGGGCTTTGAGCCTGCCTGAAAAACAGGAGGGAATGGCTGTTATTTTACTAAAGTGGTCTTCCTTGAAGTCTTTATCTTTTCCTCCTCATTAGGTTTCAAAGGATGACAGATCAGACAAGTGACATGGCCACTCTTACAGCCCAATGAAGAAGACCAGAGGTATCAGGAGCCTGGAGATCAATTCTATTAGTCCTCCTCTTTCATAGACGTGATGACTGGGAGTGACATGGATCTGCCCAAGGCCATTAGTTTGCACGGGCTGCCATCACTGAAGTTCCACAGACCAGGTGGTTTAAACAACAGAGATATATTTCTTCCCAGTTCTGGAAGCTAGAAGTCTGAACTCAAGCTGTCAGCAGGCTGGTTTCTTCTGAGGCCCCTCTACCTGGCTTGTAGGTGGGTCTTGCCTCTGTGTGTGTCTGTGTTTTCATCTCCTCTTCTTTAAGACACCAGTTGGATTATATAGTACCCACTCTGAGGACCTCATTTTAAGTCAATTACCTCTTTAAACACTTCATCTCCAAACACAGTCATATTCTGCTATCTGGCAATTAGGGCGTCAACATGTGGGTGGGCAGAGACACAATCTCATCTGTGTCCCAGGGTGACATAATGTCAGACCTGAGTCTGGAAGCTGATACTCACCTCTATGAAATCTGCAGTTTTTTAGATTTTAGTTAAAACTGCTTCCCTTTGGCCTCCCAGCTAACAGTTCCTAACTAGGTACCTGTCCCTGTTCCCATCACTTGTCTAGCATCCTGCGTGTTTATTTCCTTCCTAGGGGAAGCTTACAAAGTCAATAAAATGGTAGAGAAAACTCAGATGGGGCCCTGGGAAGAGGATATCGTAGGCACAAACAGACTTGTGAGCTCTTGGCGCACGTGGGGGATATTATCTTTAAGTTAGTTGGGGAAAATTAACATTGCTCACTTGCTGTGCTCACCCTTGTCTGCTCTGAGATTCAGCAGGGCTAGAGCCACTGTTGATAATATTTTTTAATTAAAAGGAAAATAATTTCTTGTGATTAATCTGCTTCTTTGGGGACTTGGTCCAGAATCTCATAAATCTAATAGGAAGGCATCTGCTGGTTCACCTGCAGACTCTCACACTCCTCTGCCAGCTCAGGAGTTTGGGGGTGAGAGAAGCTTCTGGAATGAGATAACCCCTGCTAAGGGCAGACCTAAGTGAGATGATGAGAAGCCAGACTCAGAGGGGGCATCAAGGGATCTTAGCTGGGGCAGGATTTCTGACAAAAACATCTTTTTCCACAGTGTTCCAGGGAGCAGGTGTTGGATCCAGAAGGTCTTGGCTGCAAGACCTGGGCTTGCTACTTGTCTGAGGCTCTTGGAGAATGTATAAGACCCAGGGTATTTTTAACTTTAGAATGAGACTAGACAAACATCTGTCCCAAAGGGAGAATTTATGCAGAAGGGACTCTGAGCTCTGGAGCCACATCGCCCAGTTTTGCATGTGGACAAGTCCACTTTCTTGACCTCCAGATGGCTACTGAACCCGTCAGTGATTTCGTTCCCTCTTCTGAGAAACAGGAAGGAGAAGAAGGCTTGTCTCATGGGCTGTAGTGAGGACCGAGAAAATTTAAACATGCCAAGAGCTGGGGCAAGGTGCTGTGGGCCTGGAGTAAACACCTGCTCTCATGGCCCTGGCATTCCACACCCAATGGCCAACATGGGTGTTACAAACAAAAAGGATTCAGGTGGAAAAATTCTCCAGCTTTCGTGTTTAGAGAATGAGCAATGGAGGCTCAGAGAGAAGATGGGCAAAGCTGGGCCCAGGATGCACATTTTGGATTCAGAGCCAGAACTCTACACAAAGGTATGCAGTGTGGAGAGTCTGGTCTGCGTCTACTTTTTCCAGCAATCTAGAAACCAGGCCACTTATTGCAGTGCAGTTGGCCCCAAGCTCAAAATTCTCCAAAACAACCATTTTGGAATAAAGTCTAAAATGATTTCTTCGTTTGGAATATTCCCAAAGCAGACTTGGAGCCAAGGGCTTGAATTCAAACAGTTTGTAGGGATGAAAAGAGACGGGGGAAGGGGAAAAGCCAAGAAATGATGTCGTGATGAATGGGACTGCAGGGAGCTGGGCCTTATCAACCTGCGACACTCTGCAGAAACTCACGGATACTCCTCAGCACTGCTCTGCCCCGGGATGGCAAATCTTGGCATTAACCATCCTTCGCCATTCCACGTTGCTGAGCATTGCCTTTGAGCACATTAAATCCTGGCACACAAAAGCTGCTCCGACTGTGGACCAAACACATCTCTGCAGTGTGGGAGAAACGGCCAGGCAGCCAAGCAGAGAGAGACAGGCTGCAGGGAAGACACTGCCGTGTGGATGGCAAGTCTCCCGCAGTGCAGGTGAGCAGACAGCTGGGAAAGGGATGGGAGGCAGAGCACCCACAGTGCCCTCACGGCCCGAGGACCTCCACTCAGACCTCGACTCCTGCTGCCCAAGCCCCTCACTCTGCTCTGGCAACCGGCTCTTCATCATGAATGCTGCACAACCCTGTGTCAGGGCCGCCTTCGTTTCTCAGGACTGCCATAGCAACATACCTCAGGCATGGTGGTTCAGATGATACAACTTTATCCTTCCACAGTTCCAGAGCTGGAAGATCAGGGTCAAGGTGTCACCAGGGTTAGTTTCTTTGCAGTCTCTCTGCTCGGCTTACAGGTGGCTGTCCAGTCCCTGGGTCCTCACATGCTCTGCCCACTGCTTCCTGTGTCCTAATCTGCTCTTCTTAGGACACCAACCATACCTGGGAAAGGCCCACCTTAACGAGCTCTTTAAAGATCCTTTAACTTCAACACCTCTTTAAAGATCCTATTTTCTGATACAGCCACACCTGAGAGACTGGAGTTAGCACTTCTGCATAAGAAATTCTGGAACAACTCAGCCCATAATGGGGCCTTTGTAAATTCTGATCCTCTTGCCCAAAACATTTATTTCTCAGATATTTGCATGCCTTGCCCTCATTTCATTTCAGCTTGTGCTCAGATGTTCCTTCTTGGAGGGAAGAGGCTGATCGGCATTGTCAAAATAGCAACTCTGCTATCTTTCTTCCCCCTCACTTTTCCTCTTGCTTCATTTTTTTTATTTGAATTTTTTAAAAAATTGCTGACCTCATAGACATACACACACACCCAGGCACGCACACATGCATGCGAATTGTTTTATTTTTGTGTCCTTCACCATAACTTAAGTTCCCCAGAGGGCAAGGACTTTACCCTCTTACTCCCTGAAATATCTTAACAGCCTTTGGCATTGCTCAGGCAGTGGTAGGAAACAGACACGGGTATCCTGTGAATGATTTGCTGACTGAATGAGTGAATGACTGAATTCAACCTGCCTCCTCTGTGGAATCTTCCTCAACTCTCTTGCTGTGCCCTTCTCACTGCACTTGACTTACTAATATGGGATTGTATTTATAATCAGTGTCCTGCCTGAGTCTCAGAAGCCTGGAACTTCTTCATTTCACTCTGCAGCCCCAGGACCCAGCGGTTTGCTAGGCCCTGAATACACATCCAGAAAATATGTGTGCACGCAATTAATAATTCAATGATATTGCTTATTATACCACGCTGTTATTTTCATAAGGGCTCACATGAGAATTCTCTTTCACAATTTAGCAGCAAGATAAAAAAATGTAATTTTTGTCCCATGAGGCATTTGTCTGTTTCTATTTTTCCTATAAAGAAAATGACATGAAATTTCCTTTTGTGTCCTGGCTGCAAGAAATTGCAAAAGTCAAATGGGACACCTAATCAAAGCCACCTTATTAACATTGGTGGTTCAAATCTCTCCCTCCTCCATCTGTAGTGCATGTTTCTATGTTCGGAATGTATTTAAAATTTTTTCCATTTTGTAAATCACTCTCAATGTATTTGTTAAAGGAGTAAGAAATAAGTCTAAGGCATAAATTAAAAAGTGAAACTCCATCTGCACGGCAGAAGTGGAGGAGTAGCAGTGTGAGGGATGAAGGAGGAGGGTGAGGTCAGGGTCTGGGGAGCTTTCGGAGGGTGTGAGGATGGCCTGCAGCCTACCTGTCCTGGGTGCCCGGAGTTGGGAGGTGATGCTGGGGACCAGCAGTGGGCTACGGGGCAGCCACAAGGAGAAACAGGTAGGCACAAGGGGGTCTTTCTACCTGTGGAATCACTTGCCATCTACACAAGGAAACATACCAGGCAACTGAATAAAAATCAAAGCCACTATCCTGCTCAGAAATCAGAATCATTAGAAAAATGCGTCCATGTTGCAGGGTTCCTGGGGTTTGGTTGTTGATTTTATTGGTTAATTTTGCATTTTTCTCCCCTTAGAATCATGTAATTTTAGTGCTAGATGGGAGTCTATCCCAGAGATTCTGTACATGGATTCCAGGGGTCGCTATGGGACTGATGGATGGGCTTCAGGAAATCTGTTTCTCAGAGCTGCTATGTGCAAAACATGCATTTTTCTTTAGTGCACAGTTTTCTGCATATTCTCAAATGGGTCTGTGGTATATCACCTTCCTCCTACCTCCCCCCAGTAAAATGTTAGACTATACCTTATTATTTAAAAGTTAGGAAGATGACATGACTACCATCAAATCCCTCACAGAAAGGAAAGAAGGAAAGAAGGGAGGGAGGGAGGGAGGGAGGGAGGGAGGAAGGAAAGAAGGAAGGAAGGAAGGAAGTCAGTCTGGTTCTGAGACTGTGGTTGCTGCCGTTATAGTGCAAGACCGCTTGTAGTTAGAGTTCCAGTGACCTTCGATTTTCCCTGTGCTGGCAAAATCACCCCATAAGGCCTGCAGCATCTAGAATCTCTATGGGGATACCTTTGCTGCAGTATTTGGGAACTGTGCTATCTTCTAAACAAGCAACCCTCATTTGCACAGGGCCTTGCAAAACAAAATGCTTTCTCCACTTACAAAGATCTTACCCACCGTACAAGAAAGTTTGGTTCTCCAAAGGAGGCCAGAGAAGGTTAGAATATCAGTAGCCATGACAACTAATTTTCACTAGCTTAAAAAGGGATGCTTCACTCTTTGATAGTCATATCTTGGGCACATTTAGCAGAAGCAAATTTTATCAGTAAATTTCTGTCCAACAGACAGACTCCTCTTTTCTCTTTCACAAGGAGGTGGAGAATCACCTCTCTGTCCAGGTTGTGTTTGGTCACCAATTTCTATTTTGTTTCTCACTGTAAGGTCATGCCAAGGAAAATCAGGGACACTGTTTGAGCTTAATTTACATACTTACCTTGGGGAAGTACCTTGAGTTGCTCTTAAGATCTTACTTGCCTTTGTGCCCCTGAGTCAATGGATTTGACAAATGAGCCAGGATTTGGGGTTAATGCCAAGTTTCTTGCATGTCTAGGTTCAAACATTTGCTAAGAGGGTGTGATGGTTTCTAGCATTAAATCCCCTGTTTCTGGACTGGGGACTTGGAGGTGAAGGCTTAGGAACCATGAGTTTATTTTGGCATAGTTGAGGTTCTACTTTTTTAAGGGACTCTGCTGAAAACTAATACTTTGATGCTGACCCATCCAGCTTTGTTCTGCAGAAGCTCATGGTTTGGTGGGAAAAGATGGGTACACAATGGAGAAATGTTGTGCAATATAGTTCTGCAGTTATAGAGACCTGATGGGGGGTCATGGCTAGAGAGGCAGCAGCAAGGAATAAGCCCCTAGAGAGAGGACTTAACCCAGTAAAGGAGGGATCAGGAAAGCCTCTTTGAGAACTGCTGGCAAACCAAGTCTAAAGGCTGGTAAGAAGCTAGGCAAAGGCATTATAGGTCAGTGTGCAAGGTGAGCAAGACAGGGATGTGAGAAACCAGTGTGGGGACAATGACAGTGCGAAATTTTATACCTTGGGAGTGCAGGGGTATGAGACAGGGGACAGAAGAACTAAGGCCTTGGTGGGGAGATGACATGGTGATGTGAACATCATTAAGCTTGGGCATGACATAGAGATTCTCATTTCTGATGGACCATTCTGATGACCCAAGTGGAGAATGTAGTGGAAGGAGACAGATTACAGAGAAGGAAGTCAACTGAGGGGCTGAAGGTCCTAATGACAGCAGAGGTCCCAGTGATGGAGAAGTAAAGGACAATTGTCATAGATGATTTTAATAGCATCAGCTCGTCTTGAGAAGAGGTATAAGTGAGAATTAGAGGACCTATCCCCTGCCCTAAGATTTAGAAAAAGGGAATTGAGGAGGGCAGCAGACACATGATTGAAGGTGATTGAGACAAAAAAGAAAAATGAAACTCTAAAACCTTTTGTGTGAGTTGTTTAAAAGGCTCCAAAAAGCTGCTCTCCAGGGACAATGCTCCTGAGACAGCTGGATGGACTGGATGGTCCCTGGAGGACCCATTTTTTTCTCAAGAGAAACATAGCCTTAGAAAAGGCACAGGCCCAATGACCTTTTGACTACAGAGGCCTCTGGAATGTGAGGCCTCAGGAAGTCCTGCCAGGGAAGCTTGCAGGCAGTAACAGGAATGGGGAAGCAACTGGGGGTGGTTAATGGTGGGATGGAAGACCACGATTGAAAGTGTCAGTGAAAAAATAGCCCAAAGTCTTCACAAATTTAGAGAGGAGACTTTAATTCTCATAAAGGATTATGACCTGCAGGCTAGGAAGTGGGCCTTTGTCCAAAACAGGAGATAGGGACTTCGAGGGAAGGGAGGGTGGAAAAAAAATTTATGCTGAACAGGTTGGCCAAGTATATTTATTGAGCAGGTTATAGGAAGAGCTATGGATTTCATAAAAGCCGTTCTAATGCACGTGTATTGAATAAACATGCATGTTTTAGGAATGAGGTCTTAATGCATGCATATTGAATAAACATATATGTTATGTGTGATCCATGTTCACCCTGGAATGGAGACTTAACATTTAAAATGCAACACAAAGAGGCGGTACATGTCAAAAGGTGAAGCAAGGACAAAAGCCTCTGTAAACTGGGCAGAACTAGTCCATGGTTAAAGGTTTCTGATCAGGAGAAAGGTACTGAAATCAGCCTCTGGTCCAATCGAAGCTGTGGTTACGGCTTGTGGAACAGGAGGGTGGGGATTGGTAAGTCAGTGTCTGGCAGTGAGCCTCAATAGTTTTAATACATCTTATCCTAGGGTCAGGCTTGTTTAGCTACTAGGGAAAAAGAAAAGCCTTACAGTGGCTAAAACATACCTTTTAAGTGCAGGGGTGCAGGGCCTAGTCATTGCCTGGCATGGCCTTAGGTCTGGTTTAGAATTTGATAACTTGTTGCCATAGAGTCCATTCTGTCAGACTTATGATCTCTATTTTAACATTAATTCTGGTCAATCGTTGTGTCATTATACTTCCCTCCTCCCCCTGTGCAAAACAGAGGGGGTATAATGAGGCGTGTCTGACCTCACATCCTGTTATAGCCAGAAGCGCAGTGTTCAAGGTTTCTCTGAGATCCTCTTGGCCAAGACAGGGATCTGTTCAGTGGCTGGGGAGCTTAGGATTTTATTTTTAGTTCTCAAATTTAATTCTCAAATTCTTGATAATGCCCATTGACCGGACCCATGAGCTGTCATATTAAGAAAGAACTTTTCAGTTGGGATTCTGGGCTTGAAGCTAGACTGTAACACATACTTTGTCCACTTCACTTTCTTTCTTTGATGCAAATATGTTATGAGTTGGATTGTGTCCTCCCAGAATTCATATGGAGAAGCCCTAGCCAAGTGATTAAGTTAAAATAAGGCCATCAGGGTGAGTCCTAACTCCATCTGACTGGTGTCTTTATGAAAAGAGGAAATTAAAAGACAGATGAATACAGAGAAAAGACGATATAAGAGCATAGGGAAACGATGGCCATTGAAAAGCCAAGGAAAGGGGTCTCAGGGGCAACCAACCCTGCTGTCCTCTTGATCTCAAATGTTGAGTGTCCAGAACTGTGAGAAAACAAGTTTCTTTTGTATAAGACCCTAGTCAGTGGTATTTTGTTATAATAGACTGAGTAAGCTGATACAAAGTCCAAACACAAATCTCATATAATATTTACAGCCACTAAAAATGTACATGTACAAAATCAACCAGTCACTGTCACATGATAAATCCTTTGATAAACAACAATAGTAGTTGACTGTAGTCAAGATAATAACCACCAATAGTAGTAGCAGTATTTTTATTAGGATGGGTACATGGTGTCTTTGGCTTCTGTGTGATTCAGGTCTTGGACCTTTTCTGCCATAATTTCACTATTGGCTTCTTGGAAGTTCTAGGGAAGTTTCCAAATCGTTGAGTACCCCTTATATTCAGTTCAAGCATCCATTCCTTCATCTGAAAGCAGTACTCAGAGAACTTCTGGGTCCCAGGCTACAGAATAAGAATTCCTTGGCAAAAAAATAACTCACAGGTTTTGATCTTAAGGAGCTCACAGTCTGTTTTGAATTTTCTTTTTTTTTTTTTTTATTGAATCATAGCTGTGTACAGTAATTCAATCATGGGGTACAGTGTGCGGGCTTCACATACAATCTGAGATATTTTCATCAACCTGATTGACTTAACATTCATGAGATTTTCTCATTTACTATGTGAAAACATTTTTGATCCGTATTTAGATGTTCAAATTCCAGTAAAAAGAGTGTCAGTTTAGGGTAACATTAGCCGCTATAACAACAATAACAAAACAAAATTATAGTGGTTAAACACAATCAAAGTTTATTCTGATTTGCAGATCAGTCCATTGTGGGCTGGGATCATTAATTTTATGTGTCATTTGACTGGATTGTAGGATGCCCAGTTATCTGTTAAAACATTATTTCTGGGCTCAGTGCCTGTGGCTCAACAGGCTAAGGCACCAGCCACGTACACCAGAGCTGGCGGGTTCGAATCCAGCCTGGGCCTGCCAAACAACAATGACAGCTGCAACCAAAAAAAAATGGCAGGGCATTGTGGCGGATGCCTGTAGTCTCAGCTACTTGGGAGGCAGAGGCAAGAGACTCTCTTGAGCCCAGGAGTTGGAGGTTGCTGTGAGCTGTGATGTCACAGCACTCTATCCAGGGTGACAGCTTGAGGCTCTGCCTCAAAAAAACAAACAAACAAACAAAAAAAACATTATTTCTGGGTGCATCTGTGAGAATGTTTTTGAAAAGTACTTTTCTTGACAGAGGCAGTAAAGCAAATGATTGCCAGCAGTGTGGGTGGGCACTATCCAGTCTGCTGATTTGCTTTTTTATTCTTTTATTTATATTTGCTTTTTTATTTAAATATTTATTGAAAGCTGTCTCAATGTCAGAGACCACAAAGAAGATAAAGATAAGGTCTGTGGATGGGAGAGCGATTGTGCAATGTGTAGAGGCTGGCAGTCTACACTGCCTATGGTCACTTGCAACACATAATGGTAGAGTTGAAAAGTTGCAGTGGACACCTTATATTCTGCTAAGCCTAAAATATTTTCTATATGGCCTTTTACATAAAAAGTTTGCCAACCACTAGTGTAGTGGAAGGCAGATTATTGTGGCACAGCTTGGAATGGTCTCCCAAATATTTTCTTTTCTTCCAATGAGGTCTCACTCAAACTTGATTTCTCACTACTGATGTCATCCTTTTGGGGTGGCCTTCTTATTCTCTCTCTTCCCCAGATTAATTCAGGCCTCCCTGTTAGAAGCTTTCATAGACCCGCATGGCTTTCTTTCATAATACAGGTAACAGTTTATGTAATCATACACTTCTTGATCAGGGTCTGCTTTGATCAGTGTCTCCACTAATGGAGCCCTGGTTATGTGCCCAGTACTGTTCTTAGCACTCTACATATACAGGTTGGCTGTAACATTCATGTGTGTCACTATTTAAATTGCACATGAACTTTACGGCCACCTTGTATATTCACTCATTTAATCCTCTCAACAGCAACCCTTTCAACCTACCATATGAGGTAGGTATACTATTAAATCCATTTTACGGAAAGGACCAGAAATAAGGATGTAAAATTATCTGCCCAAGGTCACTTAGAAATAAGTGATGAAGTCAGAGTTTGAATGTAGGTAGTTTGGTTCTAGAGCCAGCAACTAGAATAGCACAGGGCACATGAAAGGCCTTAAAAATGCATTTGCTGAGGATGGGTGAGTGCCAACCCAGAGAAAGGGATGAAGCAATTTGTAAAAAGAAATGATGAGACATGTTTGGACCTGCATTTTAGGTAGGTCAGAGAAAACAGTACACGTAACCTTCATGTTCTTGACTTGATTCAAGGCCTCACCATAAGAAGCAACAGGGCAGACACATTTTCTTTTCCATTTTCACTTGCTGCAGCCAAAAATTAGTGCCTTGACACCACCCACCACCATCTCTAGGCTGAGAGTACACCTCCCTGGCCAGCTTTCCTGTTTTGTGATCTGTGAATTTTTAATCCATTGCTCAAAAGCAATTCCCTTTCCTTAACCTCCTCTTTCTTCCCCCCAGACTCTATTAAACTCTAGGAAGCATAAAAGCAGCTAAGCTGTTACCTGAACTGAACTTGAACTCTAAACCTCAGGAGATTCACCCATCACTGAGCTGAAAAGCTCCCTGGGCTTCCAGCTGCAGCAATTTTGTGAAGCCAGCACCATGAGCCCAAAGGGGTTCGCATATTTTATTTTTCAATCAAGCGTGGTGCTGTCAAGGATTGCTTAAGTGGCCCCAAATCAGCACTATTTTCCCCCAAACAACTTCTGCGATTGATGTGTGTGAAGGTTGCTTATTTGAAAATGCATCAGTTACCAAGATCTTCCTAAGTCTTGGTTTTCTGAGTGACTCAGGGGGTTTCTTCAACTGGGAGCCACTGGTCCTTGCTCTGAGTTTTGACCTTTCCTATTAAAAACAATTGGCCTATGTAATTCCCACTTCTACCTGTGAATCCTAGATACAACACTTTTATTTTTCCCACTATGCCACCAAACTGATATTTTAGTCTCCAAATCCCATATACATCTTTCATATCAATGGATTATAATAACTAATATTTGACCATGCCTGAGTATTAACAGTGACGCCCTCTTACTTTGCATTTCTAGTGGTGGCAGGTACTTAATAAACCCAAAGGAGTATTACATTTTATTACAGAGATGAATACCAGTTGGTAGTATAAACGAATATTGTCTATATTGCATTTCTCCAATTTTAGAATAGCAATGAAATGCATTATAAAAGGATCAATCATTTTGTCATTATGGTCTTCTTTGGCTCCAATCCAGTTTATTTGATTTCTTTAGTTTCAAGTAACAATAAAATAAATTGCCTCTTATATTGAAAGGGAAAATAACATGTTTGAGACACTATTGAGATTTTATGGCTGAGATGAAAATGAACCCAATGAAAATACAGGTTTCTTATCAATGGGCCAGTGAATTATATGTCAGTAAGTTCTATTCCTTTCCTTATTGAAGATTGATACAGTGTCATGGAAATTTTATTTTTGAAGATGAAACTCAGCACAGCATTTTGATTTAGATTTTTATTGCATCTTAGAGGAAGACAATTAAAAAACAAATGATCTATTCTAACATTCCTGATTTGTAGATAGAGAAACTAAGATCTAAGTTCACCTCTTAAAACCAATTATGTGTAAGAGTCATCAAGCCCTAGAGTTTCCTCTCTAACTTGACCCAAGAGTCACAATGATAGGCGGTTGAAGTTTTAAAACTAGTCTGTAGCTTTTGTGATTATTATTTTATAGTTGAAGAAACTGAGAGATAAAGGTTTGTCCAAGTTCGCACAAAGATTTGCTGACAGATTTGGGGCAATAATCTGAGGTTCTAGGACTTTAATAGATTATCATATTTCCTCTCTTTTTTGATGAATCATCAATTAATAAACAACTGTTTGGAGTTTCTATCATAGCATGCTAAGCATTGCAAAGTAACATGGAAAAGTGTAGCAGAGAAATGAAATACTGTCCTTCTCCAGGATGAATTTACAATCTTAGAAGACAACCTAAGGAGAAACGGAGACAACCATATTCCATGTTCTTTCCTCCCTCTGTCCCCAGTTTGAATGCCCTCCTTCTGCACCCTCAGAAGCCCCTCTCCTCATTGCAGCTTAGCCTTTATCTTACAGAATAGCAGCTGTTTGTTTAGCTTTTCTGTTTATCATGTGTTTTTATATCCTTGCCATGAACAAGTAAGTGCCTCCCACTTTCCAACTCATAAACTTCAGAATTTGAAACTATTAAAAATACAAATATGTCAGGAATTCAGACCATTTTAGGGTACAGAATTGAAGAAATACCTTCCATAAGGCAATATATTCTAACATGCTTCTCCCACCCTGGCCTTGCTCTTACTTTTCCTTTCGAGTTAAATTTGTGATGACATTTTAATTAAAAAGTTGATAAAAATCAAACATACATCATAAAGTCAGACACATTTAGCATTTGTAGATGGAGGCTGCATTTTTGCTCAGATGGAGCCTCCCAGCGTGAATGACTTATTTGTGGAAGTTGTAGGCAAAGGTTGCTTGAGAAAAAAATTTTATGATAAAATGATAAGTGAAGTCATCCTTTTCAGAAAATAGGAAGAAAAGTTATATACAGGGTAAGGGAGAGCCTGCCTTTAGCTAAGGAAGGGTCCTGTGAGTGCCACGCAAGGGTGAGGCCACAGTGCATTTTGCTGTCAGTGATCATACCTTCCTAGGGGGCTAAAAGGAGCCTTTAGGTCAAATCCCAGCATAAGCCTGGCCATGTTTGGATAAAACAACTTAAGTGTTGATCTTGAGCATTGTTAGTGAGACCTTCCTGTATCTCTAGTAGCCAGGGCAGCAGAAGCAGGGACAGCAGACAAAATCTGCAAAACTGGAGCCATCGGGAAGCGATGGAACTTGGCACTCGGGGCTGCAGCAGGGAACCAAGAAGACCCAGCAGGAAGGAATTTTTCAATGAGATTCTCCACGTGGAGGTGGGATAGTTTGTTACCCTTGTGTTTGTCATCCATCCTCCTGACCAGATCCCTGAGATTGTGTGTCCAGGAGACTCCACTCAAGTTAGAGAAGGAAGAGAGCAAGGAAAAACGATGGGGCCAAAGGAAAGAAGTCCATTATGGGGAACATTCTATCTGTAGAACACTGTGTCTGGTTAAAACAAAAACAGCAGCAGCAAAATTGTCACACTTCTCTGTGACAATTCTGGGCTGTGCTCTGTGGAGAGGGATAGAGCCACTTATCTCTACACATATCTTTATCTTGCCTCTTATGTCATAGAGTAAGCATCTATTCATATTTGCCTATCTTCCCAAAGAGACTGAGCTCCCCTCAGGCATAGATCCTGCCTTTTGTACTTATCTGTCTGCAACATATCACTGACCATGTGACTTGCTGTGTAAACAGAGACAGCAAAATGCTAACTAAAAATAATTATAGCTTGATGGGGTGCCGTGGCTCATGCCTGTAATCCTAGTGCTCTGGAACGCTGAGCTGGGAGGTTCCTTTGAGCTCAGGAGTTTGACACCAGCCTGAGCAAGATCAAGACCCCGTCTCTATTAAAAGTAGAAAAACTAGCCAGTCCTCATGGTGGGTGCCTGTAGTTACAGCTACTCGAGAAGCTAAGGCAGGAGGGATTGTTTCAGCCCAGGAGTTTGAGGTTGCTGTGAGCTAGGCTGATGCTATGACACTCAACCCAGGGTAACAGAGTGAGACTTCATCTCAAATAACTAACTAAATAAATAAATAACAAGCAGACTGCACAGAATATGTACTTCAAGAGTGAGTGCACCTTGGGACAATTCTTTAACTCGAGACAAATCTTGAAATAGCTACTGAGCTAACCAGCCATTGACATCCAAGGGCATTCTGACTAATCATCTGTGTGTCGGCCGGGATACTTTATCACTGGGCATTACTGGGCTGCAACTATGAAGAAACCCAGAGCAAAGCAGGCCTGGTGAGACTAGATATTTGACAGTTATCCAGAGAACGAGAAATTACCTCAAGGGAACAGGAGGACGTCTGTCAACAGAGATCTTTCTCAGCATCCTGGGAACTTCAGGATGAACGTGCACTACTGAACTCACATCGCAGTATTATAGGAGAAAAAAAGAAGATGAAGAAGAAAAAGAAGCCAGATAAGAAAGGGAGAGGAAATGGATAACCCTGCTGGAGACGATGACTAATTTAAGCAGGGTAAGAGAAAAACTTTTTCAAGTTTTCAAAAGTGCCAGTTCTTTGCAAGGCTTCAGAACATTCTCTGACAGCCCAGCGTGCAACTTGGCACTGTCAGGAGAGACCCAGGGAATAAAGGGAGGGAAGTAAGAAAGGGAACCAGAAATCATCTCCGAGAGCCTGGAGGTGATTTCCAGAGTTTTCTACTCCATGGATGAATAGGAAAATAGGAAAAAAAAATCTTTTAAACAGGGTAACTTTCTCCCCCATCCTCATCCCTTTTCATTGGAGGCAAAAAAGAAGAGAGTGAATATCCCCCATTCAGCTGAGATTCTTCCTATGTAAAAGAACTCAGTCTTAAAAAAAAAAAAAAGAAAAGAAAAACCCACTTTCTGAGGCTCATCCTGCTAGGATCTCTGCAGTGACCAATGAAAGTGCCCATCAGTGGCAGCAAATCTGGTTCTTTCTACCCCAGGCTTGACTTGAGAGACTTTGCCTACCTTTTCTCTCAGCCAAAAGAGTCCAAAGTCACTGCATGCAACAGCATTTCTATGGATTCAGCATCTCAAATAGCAACTCTGATGTGGATGGGAGAGTTTCAAAGAGGCTGCTCATTCATTGTCAATCAAAAACAAGAGGCTTTTTCTATTTGTTGTAAAGGAACTTCAGGCTGCTCTGACTCCAGGGCTGAACACTCATCAGCACGCTCAGTGGATTTTAGCTTCTGGGCACGGCAGCTCCGCCCTGCAGAGAGTGAGGGTGACCACGTCTTGTCCTCATGTCCTTTTCTTTGGTTGCTTTCCATTCCTTGGTTAAATATTTGAGCTTCTTGTCCTTCAAGGATTAGTGCTCCTCCCTCGCTGCTTTCTGGGACCATGGTGTGTATAGGCTTGGGTGAGGGGAGGGCAACTTTACTATGTGGATGTACGTCTGTTATTTGGGTATTTTTTGCACACATACATGATGTAAGGTTGGAAAATTATGTTTACAAACTCATTCTGGAAAAAGTGCTACGTCCCTCACTGCTGAATTTCACTATGGTCCCCTTTGAGGTACCCCCCTTGGGTCCCTATGCACCAATGCAGCAGCTAGTCCACCCTTCACAGTGACTTTGAACTCTTTCTCTGCAATGGCCAGCAGAGCTGTGTTGTATGAGGTGTGATGATGAAGTTCCTGAACTCATGCTAGAAAAGTTGCTTTGAAGGGTGGACCAGGCACTGGCTTCGGTTTACAGCTTCCCCAGGGGGCTACATTGAAGGTGACTGCAGTGCTTTTCAGCAATGAGGGATGTAGCTCTTATTCTAGGACAAGTTCATAAACACAACTGTCTGAGCTTCATATATGCATGTGAGCTCTGTGTGCTGTGCGTGATGCCATAGAGTGTGCATGTGTGTAATAGGTGGCATCTTACACACATTGTGTGTTGTGCATGTGGGTTGTGCATGTGTGTGCTGTGTGTGGGTGTGTTTGGAGTACTGTGTAGTGTATATGCACACATGTAGTCTGCGCATCTCTGTGTTGTGTGTGGTACATGTGGGTTAAGTATGTGTGTCTGTGTGTTTGTGCGTCATCGGGAATGTTGAATCTCTCACGTTCATCACCTTTTCAGGTTGTGCTTTTGCTTATCCATGTTTCCTGTTGGCTTTGGGGGCCTGACGGGCTCACCTTTCCCTGGGGGTTTCTTGAGCCTTCTATAGTGAGCAAACAACCAACTGCCAAATACACAGGACCATTTGCAATCACCATACTACAAAAATCAAACAAATATAAGCATTGTTGAACTCTTTGTCTTACTTAAAATCCCCTTCTGAATTCTGCAACCACGCATAGTAGGTCCTCAAGCAATATCATCTCATTCAATGTCATTCCCCTATAACTTTGATCGGCAAAAGAGTAATTGCTCGTGGCCAGGGCCTCTGTCTGTTGGGGTCTGCACGAGCTCCCTGTGTCTGCCTGGGCCCTTTCCCTGCTTCTCTGTTTTCCTGACACATCTCACGGTTGTGCACATCCTGAGCAAGTGTGGGGCTGCATGCAAAGGTGTCCTGCTGTGGGGGTGAAGTCATGTGCCTGACGGCTTCCCACCTGGTGCCCTTTGCTGCTGGTACAGACCCTGACCCGGAATAAGTGGGCAAACAATTATCTTACTTGTTTTTATTAATCTTTCTTAACTGTACGCATCACTTACGTGCATTTCAATGTTTTCTTAGACGGGTTGGGTCTTTATTTACAAGTATGCCATAGGAACTTAACTCTTATTTATATCAACGATCCTTTGATGAAATCAGTTTTGTTATACTTTCTTTTACTGAAAGTCGCAGTTTCCAAAAATCTGTCAGCAACATTAAGCGAAGACTTACTGCACTATCGTAGGACCCAGTTTCCCCCCTCACTCCTTAATCTTCTCCACCTTGTTCTCTTCTTCAGCCCATCTTAAAAGTAGTAGTTCCAGCATTCTGTTGTGGTCTCCATGTTTCCGTTTTCCTGGCTAACCATGTCCCCACATCTAACTCAAAATGTCCTTATCAAAAATGTCCAGGCTCAGCCAAGGGCCCTCTTGGACAGAGACTGAGCTCCGCCTGCCCGCAGGACAGTGTCATCCACACATACCAGCTCCTGCCTCCAACATGATGTATTGGGACCATGATCTGATTGGGAGAAACCAGGGAGAGTCCCTCGCTGAGTGGGAAGAGAGGATACTGTTTTCTTCAGAGTGTTGTCGTGGAAATAAAATGGAACGAGCAACACAAATAAATTTAACACATACAACCCTTGGCTTGCTGTAGCTATTCAGACAATAGCATTTGTCTTCTTCTTCCTTAAAGAGGTATCATAAAAGTTCATGGAATCACAGATT
This sequence comes from Arctocebus calabarensis, assembly GCA_963573935.1. Lineage (NCBI taxonomy): Eukaryota > Metazoa > Chordata > Mammalia > Primates > Lorisidae > Arctocebus > Arctocebus calabarensis. The sequence goes on along the minus strand of CAUYON010083821.1, from coordinate 9,807 downwards.
ACTTTCAGATGTGAGATTTCAGGCATGTCTTCAGTAAACAGCCAAACAAAATTACCGCATTCAAATAAACATATTAAGACTGAGGACTGTCATAGGTAATAAAGCCATTTACAACCTCCCTGTTATTGGTGCTCAGACATCTGTGGGGTGGAGGGCAGGAATTGTACTGTGACTCTGTAGACAAGGAAACGAGTGGGCTGCTTCCAGACCAAAGTCACCCAGCTGGTTGGCAGCAGCGCTGGGACTTCAGCCTAACCCTCCCAACTTCGTGCTATTTCTTCTGCTTGTGACTTGCCAGGAACAAGGTAAATGATGCTGTATTATCCAAATGGATGGACTGAGAGGTGACCAGCCAGCTCTGAGCTCAGAGCAGGGGCCAGCGGCTGAATTAGGAGGGTGTAATCATGATAGGCATTCATAGGGAGAAGAGTGACAGGGGCAGGTGGGGTGACACCCAGAATGAGGTAGAGGAAAGAGGAGGCTGCAGACAGGTAATGCGGATCACATCCATCCATCCCTGGGTGATTGTGCCTGGAAGAGCAGGTAGAATGCAGGTCCAGGTGCCCGAACAAGTGGATGAATCCAATTAAACCCATGAACTTAGGGTCTGAGAGGTGGGGTTGCAATGACTCTCTGACATCTGAATCATCATCTTTACTGTTATTCCTCCCTCACAGGGCAGGAAAGCATAAAGCTCAGAGTGGAGAATTTGTTAATGGTCATTCCAAGGTCGACCCACAGGTAGACAACAGAGGTAACATTTGAACTTGTTTACCATGCTGTATCTAGGTTTTAGCCCTTATTCTCTTGTGTAGGGATGAGACCTGGACTTAGGTATCTTGCATCAATGTAGTAAATAGCAACCACCCTACCTGCCCAGACCTTGCTCGTGAAATGCAGATTGGTGGTGTACCAGGAAGTGTGTGCTGAGTGTAAGGTGATGCTGTGGACACAGAGGCAGTGGTATGGATGAGTTTCCACTTCTGCTGCCTTTTTGTCCTGCAACTTCCACTTTGTCTCACAGAGGCACCGTTTTCCTTGTCAGCAATGCAAAGCCAGTCAAATCAATGAGCTGAGCCGGCTTTAGCCGTCAGCACAATGTGTGCTCAGCGCCTGCACCGGAGGCTCTGGCCATGTGCAGTGCTGCCCCGGATTACAAACATCAGAGTATCATTGTGGGAAGCCAGATGTCATGGGCCAAGCGCCTCTCTTTGCAGAGAAGAGCACAAGGGCTTGGCATGGCCAAGTGTTACATGCCCGAGTTCACACAGATGGTTAATGGAAAAGCCACTTCCAATAAACCTTTCTGAGACCTTTAGCTTCTCTTTCTGCCTTTTCTGTCCCCATCACTATATTCAAGCAGAGGGAGAAGAAAGGCCTTCTCAGCCCCCTTGTCTTACTCCCTACCTTCTGTTCTGTGCTCCAGGCCCAAGTCACTGGTTGAGCAGAGTGTCCTTTAGCCAAGGGGGTTTGTTTTGTTGGTATCAGTACTTATGGCAAATGTCACGGGCTTCTAGCTGTTTCTGTGAAAGGAAAAAAACTAGAGAGAGGAAAAAAGAGAAGGGAGGTAAGAGAGATGATGGTTAAGGCAGGAAGGACTAGGAGAAAGTGCTTGGGTACTAAACCTGCCGTACAGACCCTGCCTGGCAGCACCTGAGTTATTCCTTGTGAAAACACTCAGAGGCAGTGATTATTATCTCTATGGAAATACACTGAGCCTGAGTGAAGTCAAGGTGACCTTGACCAACACAACAAAATAGGAGAAGGACAGGTGGGATTTGGGCCCAGGTCACCTAGAGTTTTTTTTTTTTTCTTTATTGAGACAGAGTCTTACTTTGTCCCTCTTGGTAGAGTGCCATCGTGTCATGGCTCACAGCAACCTCAAACTCTTGGGCTCAAGAGATTCTCTTGCCTCAGCATCTTGAGTAGCTGAGACTACAGGTGCCCGCCACAATGCCCTCTCTTTTTAAATTTTTTTTTAGAGATGAGGTCTCACTCTTGCTCAGGCTGGTCTTGAAGCTGTGAACTCAGGCAATCCATCCACCTCAGTCTCTCAGAGTGCTGAAGATTATAGGCATGAGCCACAGTGCCCAGCTAGTACAAGAGCTTTAATGCAGATTCTTTATACTATACTGAGGGCAGGACCGGGAGACACATCCCATGAGGGTGCCAGGATTTTCAGATCAACACTGCAAAACGTTAGCACTTATTAGGGGTAGAGATGGCTTCATAGAATTTGGCCCAGGTCTCAGCGATTCACTCATTCATTTTTTTTTTTTTTAATTCAAGAGGTCTTATCTCATGATAAGAGATTTTAAGCAAGTGAAATACAGCTCTCACCTATCGTTGACATTTCTTGTTCTTAGGCTCTGTGATAGCTGTGGCAGGTGGAACTCTATCCTTCCCCCTGGAGTACGAATAAAACCTGAAAATCTGATACGTATGGAATTAGATCACGGACAGAGGCGAAACTCACTATGCTTAAGACTCTTGGCTGTGAAAAGATGAGAAGAGAGAGAAGGATTGGCAGGAGGAAAGACGTCAGATAAAGGAGTGTCTGGAGACTCAGAAGAGAGAGGGTCTTGATGAAACAAAGTCCCACAGAGATAACAGGTGAAATTGTTGCTACCAGCTAGGGGTCAACACAAGATTTTCCATGCATAGAAGTCTTATGGCTTCATCAGAATCCTTTCTGCTATGCAGGAGTAAAATTAGGTGGAATCTCACTTCCCCGGAAATAATGGGGATTTGCAAGCCTCTTAGCCTTGTTATAAATTCCTCACGTTTAATGTTGGTGCACGCATTCATGCACCTCACAATCAGTAGCCTCTGACATAACTGTTACTTGAGGGCTTTTGCCCGCTAGGCATCCATACCCCTCAGAGCATGGCAGCTCCTTTCCTTCCGGGGCACCTCTCTCTCCGCTTACACTGAGGCGTGGTGGTGTGACTTGCTTTGGTCAAAGAGATGCAAGCCTGTCACTCATGGGAAACATGTAAGAACCAGTTCACAATTGCTCTGTCACTTTCCCCTTTTCCACTCTAATCTGCAGGGATTCAGAGTGGGCTGCCCTGTCAGCCTGGGCCCCAGAGTGAGAAGAACTCAGAGCAGGTTCCAGCTGACACATAATGAACATTTATTGAGAGCAAGAAACATCTTTCTTGTTGAAAGCCCTTGGGATCTGGGGATTGTTTGTTACTGCAGCATAATCTAGGTCCTTCTGAAGAATGCAACACACAGGGACAGAATCCTGGACTCTCCATCACTGAGGTGTTTCCAAACTGATTGAATGAGGCTTTGCTATATGCAGAGGCCATTAAAGAACAGCAACAAAACCTAGGAACACAACAACAAAAATCCAACAATGTGACAATGAAACACAGCAGCACACACATGGCGTCTCTACCCCAGCCCTCTGGGCATCTGTGACAATTACAGTCACCGAGGGTTGCATTGGCTTTCCGAGAATTCACTACTCTCTAAAAATAAGTACTCTCATTGGCATTTCCCATATCATTTCTCTACAGCTTGTCCTTAGGGTGAAAGAACAAGGGCTTTTCTAGCACATTCCACTGGCTGGGTTTACGATGCTCTGCCTCACTCCCCCTGCCCTGAAGTGAAGCTGAATTATAAAATAGGGCCAGCTTATCTCGGGCAACTGTGCAGCAATGGTATCTGGAGGTGAGTGTTGAAATATGTTTTGGGGCTTTGGGAAATGTTTTCAATTCAACATTCTGTGATCCTTGTCCAAAGATTCTTGATAGCGTCCTTCAGGAGTCACTGAATACAAACGGGAAAAAAATTTTTGCATTCAGATGCTGTAAACTACCAAGTAAACAAGCAAATATACACAAAATGTTTTGTAGACTCAGTAAAGAGAATAACTATAATGGCACGTGCATACAAATACAATAATAATTCATGCGATCAAATACATTCATCTATAGTCATAGACATTAACACTCAGAGTCATTCAGAACAATTCTGCCTGTGTGCCACTAACCAGCCAGGATATCGTAGACAAATAGCTTGGCTTCTTTTACAGTCCCTATTTATATACTACAAATGTGAAGTATCTCAAGAATGGAAAAAAAAATTATCCAATGTACTCAATACCATTATAAACCAATGTATAAACACTTATACATTCATACAAATGATAAAACACAAATATAGGCTGGAAAGAAAAAAAACGAGGGGAGGGGGCAGGGAGGGGAGGGAGGACAAGGGAAGGGAAGATATTTGATGGGATTTCACCTGATATGCACAATGCAACATTTACATTTACATTTATATTCTTACGTTTCAGCACAACTAAGAATATATTATACATGGCTTACCACAAAAAGTAAGTAAGGTGATGGTTATGTTAATCAGTTTGATGTAAGCATTCCACGTTGTATATCAAATCATCACATTTTACTCCATAAATGTATACACTTATGATTTAATAAAAATTAAGTTAAAAACCAGTAAATGTATAAACTTCTTGGTCTCTAAGGGCTCTAAAACTTGAACAGTCCAGGCTTTTGTTTATTATTACACCCGAACCTTATCCAGGTTCATCTCAACCATCTCCAGCATTGGAGGCCTTTCCTGGGGCCCTCCTGTCCCAGGCTGTGTTTTGTACCAAAGCTCTAGACCTCCCTGTAACTGTTATCATTACACCTGTTCTTATGCTCAGTGACATACTCAGAGCAAGGGCCAATAAGGTCACAACAAAAGACACACAGTGATGAGGTCTAATGATATCATTGACTGAGCCTGTGTGAGGCTTCCAAGGTGTGCTAAGTGCAATGTATGTTAACCTATCTCTCTCGCAGTAGCTTTCATAGATCAGCGCACACAAGCTGTGTTACTAACATGGTGTTCAGAGAGGCTGAGATCTGCTTGGACACACAGTCAGAGGAAGGCCAAGCTGGGCTGCTAATGGAAGTCTGTCTCATTTTCTCTTGTCGCACTCATTGCCACACAGCAATGAAGCTAAATCAGCATTGTCTTCACAATACTCTGATGAATGCCACTGTGATTGATCAGATTTGTGCTTCATTTGCTAAAAAAAAGGCAACCTTTCCTTTTCCTAATTAAATTTGAGAATTAATTTGAAATGGCTCCAGGAGGGTGGCTATTAGCAACATGGTGTGGATATCACATGGAACTGTTCTGCCTGACTCTGCAAAGTTCTTATAATTCCTCTTGAAATCCCCAGTGATCTGTTCCCTCCATCTGGACTTGTGAATCCCCATCTCCCTCCTCTCATTCAGGCTTTCAGAAAGGTCAACCAAACACTCTTCCAGTTTTGAAGTCCAATTTCAAGTTGGCTGCAATATATTCTCAAGCAACAAAGTACTGACAGTCTTGACATAATTCAGAAATGACTTCTTAATTGTCAGATTCAGGAGACCCACATGGATCCCCATTTCTCCTAATCCCCTACTCAATTTGATGCTGCTGACTCTTCTTGGGAGAGTGGGTTTCCCCCTTCCCTCTCCATCTTTTCCTTTGTCCTGGCCTTCCCACCGTTGGCTCCAGGTGCTTTTAGGCTGTTGCCTGCCCTTTCCTACTCATTCAAGAGACCTCACCCCTGGCCTCTCCTTACTGGTTATGAACTTCTGGACAATCCTGCCCACTCTGTGGCTTTTACTCCACCAACAAACTGCCTCCCAGTCCTGTATTCTCTTGGGAAACTTCACCCTCTAAAGCATTTTAAAACTTTTTTTTTTTTGGGGGGGGGGATGTTTTTGGTGACTATGATGAAGGAGAGATAGAGGCTACTGGTGTTTAGAACGTAGGGTCCAAGCAGGCTGAACATCACACAATACATGCGGTGGTCCCTCTTATACAGTAGAGAGTTATTCTATACCCTGTATGATTTTAAATGGCCAGATTGACACTTACGTAAGTAAAAAATCTGACTGTAATTACATGGGCCTAGAACATATGTCTGTTTTTCATAAAATCCCAAAGGATTATTTTTATTTCAGTTTAATTATACACTGTGTTTCCAGAAATGTGATGGATCTAAAAATGAGTTAAGTTCCCACACTATGTTTTTGTTTTCCGGAACTTTACAATGAGTAGTTGATGACTATTTCTCAAAATCATGTTAACAATGGCAATACTACTAACTTGAGTTGCAAACTTAGCCTACCTGGCTCAGTTTACATTAAAAAGGATTCTGTTTATTTATGCCAGTGTGCCTTCCCATCTTTTATTTCCAAATTTAAAAAGGTTAAAAAAATTCAGGTGAAACTTAAACAATATTAACATTAAAAAAAATTAGCCTGTTATTTTTGCTCGCCCACACTTGGGTGCTTAAACAATCAAGGAGAGATGGTACATTGAAAAAGAATAGGTTTTAGAAACCTCTAAATAACCTTCACTAATTACCAGCACTGTTTTAAGGACCTGGCATATTTTAACTCAGTTGTCACACTAACCCCAAGGGAGTTGCTGTTGTTCCTGTTTTATAGTTGTACCCACCATGGAGGTCAGGGAAGTCTCCCAAGGACAAATGAACCTAGAGTCTGTGCTCTTAAATCACCATACTACGCTGACTCTCAGCAAGGCAGCAAGAAAGAGCATGGAATGCTCTTTGAAATGTGTAGTTGGCGAAAGCCAGAACTCCAGAAAGTCCTAGAGAGAGAACACGTCACATTAAATCAGGACCTTTAAAGCCAAAAGTTTATTCCAGCTCAGATGGACATGTGAGTTAGGAGCCATGGAGTTAGTAATGATTGTTGTGATGAGCTTAGGTCCAAGTTGACAGAGCTTCTTGCCACATAGCCAAGAGCACAGTCTCGCATGAAGCACACTTGTCATTGTCTTTCACCTGCTCTAGGAGGCTCTTCAGGATCATTCAATCAGGTTCATCACTCCTAAATCTGCCTGTGACTTGGATTCTCCTTCCTTCCTAGCCATAAAAGAGTAATAACTTGGCTATCTGTTTATCTAAAGTTGCCTTCCGTTTTTCTGTTAGCTCTGCCATCTGAGTCTGCTGTACTGCACTTGCTATCACCATAGGTCTCCCCTTGCCACCCTAGACCTTCAACTTTAGCTGAGTCACAGATCTCTGGACTTTTTTTTTAGCTAGGAGAAAAAGAATGCCACCGGATTCCTCCTGCACCCTAGAGAAAAGGACGAACAGGAGTGGGCGTCTCTAAAGGTACTTTTCTTTCTCTAATGATGAACATTTTTGGTTTTTTTTTCAGTATGCAAATGGTTCCATAATTTAATTTAATAGTGTTTATGACAATATGTAATAAATACCATAGAAAGTATAAGTCATCCTGGATATGTTAGCTCGTTAAAACAAATGCTTGCTAGATTCTGTAGCAAGCTTTGGAAACGTGGTGGTAACTCATGTAAATTGCCATGACAAATGTGCTTTAGAATCAATAAAGTGTATCCTGACTCATTAATAGTCAAACCCAACAACTCCCCGTTGATTCTAAGAAAAGTCAAGTGAAGACCAGTGGAAGAGAAATCGCTGCCCAAATGCGGCCAACATTCAGGCACTCTGATGAGCACGTGTCACTTGGCAGCCGTCTTTTGTGATGTCATGCACCTGCTACTGTACTCTCTTGTGTTTGAACCTTCCTGGACGCTCTGGAAAGTCTTAGAGCTGGATGCATTCTTCCTGCTAATGTCTGATGTGGAGCCTTTGGATTTATGCAGACTCCCTAGGCTCTTTCTGGCTAAAAAAATAAAAAAAAACATTTTGTGGGGCTTAGAAGGGGGTGCCAGATGAAACTCAGCACAGGTGAGTGGCAGTGGAGCCAGTCCAAATAGTAAACAAGCATATCTCCTGCCTCAGAAGCACCCAGGAGCCACAGGCATAAATATGCAATAAAGCTGCACTGAGGGGAGTCAAGCTCATGTTTTATAATGTGGTTATGTCTTACCCAGCATCCAAGATTCCAGACATGGCCCAGATTGCAGCTTTTGGGGTTTTTCCAGGAAGAAAGCACCTCCTGGAATGCTTAGAGAGACTATGGTTTGAAATTGTGGGAATGACATTGGAAGATGCTACTGTGTTGAAGTATACCTTACCTTTGTTACTCCTTTTGTTCCCATGCTTTGTTATTTAATTTTGCTTTTTGGGAACTGCTTAAAAGTAAAGGGCTGAGAAATGTGTTAAACAGAGTTCTGAAATGCACAGGTTCTAGACCTCAGTGCTCTGTAGAAGTTCTCTTATCTTTTATAATTTTATGAGATACAGAGTTGACCTTCCCCATTGCATTCAATATAGATGATGTGGATGGTGTCTCATATCCATGAAGCATTTTAAAGTTCAAGGTACAAGTTCATGAGAATTCTTTGGTTGAATCCTCATGACTGAGAAAACCCTGAGAAAGCAGATATCCCAGTTTACAAGGGAGAAAAATGAGACACAAAGTAGTTAAGGAAATTGCCCAATGCCTCACAGGAAGCAGATGATGGACATGGACACTAAACTCGTGCCTTCTGATATTGTCTCATGCTCGTCTTGCTCCATTTAAGAGCCTTTGGTATGAGGAGGAGAGTTTCCCCTTTCCTTTGCTACTTCCCTCTCCCTCCTTCTCACCTCTTCTTGAGAGTTCACCTTGATGGAGAACCTGCCCACAGTGACACTGGCTCATGGCGCTCTGTCTTTGCAGAAGACAGATACATGCCAGACTGCAGTCTGTGAGCACCTGACTTTGATGTCAATTTGGTGCAAGACTTATCACATATCTATGAGGATAAGCCAGATTTCAGGAGAGTTAGGGCTCTGAATTTTATAAAACCTAGTTTGTTGTAGGTTTTAATGGAGAAAGAGATTAAGGCTATGAATTTTCTGTATGTTTGGGCCTATGTTTTTGGAAAAAAATTGAAACACAATTTTGTTTATTTGATATAGGTAGACCACTAAGTCAAAAGAAAACTGAGAGATGTTTATTGATCTGTTTTTTCAGATTAAGGAATTTGGTAAATCAGATTACTGGGAATAAACCCAATCTTTAAACCTTCGATTATACTTGACTACTATGGCAGACATATGGATTCACCAAACTTGACACGGTAAAAGGACAATATATGTTTCAATTCTGCTGATCTGTTTGAGGAAATACAGTCACTCAGGAGCAAGTGGACATGTGGATTGAGCAGATGGTGACTTGAGACTACACCTAATTCCCATTGCTAAACTACCCTGCAGTCAATGGAATCGCAGCTGTCAAAGAATCATGGAGCTATTAGGTGAAAATGAAAACCTAATTTCAGAAACAATTCACGTGTTTGATGGGCATGAATCATGCCACATGTTTTTGTGTGTGCCTTCAAATTCTAACTCTCTGGATATGTCTCAGTCATTTGGCATCTGCCCCATCTTTAAGGCTGAGTTTCCAGAAGACCTGATTAAACCAAAAATAAAATATAGTTGCCAAGTAGATGGCATAGCACAAGGATTTGAGAAATGGGTAAATCATCCCAGAAACAACCAACAATTTGTAATTGTGTGAACAGACTCTAAAAGGTTGGGTTGTGTGAGAAGGTTATTTCCATAGGAAATGACTGAAATGAACACGCTGAACCATTTTCAATGATCTGGGCTTTGGGTTAACATGAGATAGCACTTACCAGAGCACACCACTTTTCAAGAATCATATCTTCCAATTGCCCACCCATACTCCCCCCTCCCCTCCCCTTCATATTAGGGCTGAGTACATTGGATACTTTTTCTTCCATTCTTGAGATACTTTGCTAAGAAGAACATGTTCCAGCTCCATCCATGTAAACACAAAAGAGGTAAAGTCTCCATCTTTCTTTAAGGCTGCATAGTATTCC